>JAOYSI010022100.1:0-16803 GCA_025775065.1 Hiodon alosoides | reverse complement strand
GGGTGTGGGGGTGTGTGGTTGTGGGTCTCTCGTTTGTCTCCCGGGCAGTAGCTTTGTGTCGGGTCCCTGAAGCAGGAGAGCTCCTCCCTGGGACAATCTCTGGGTCACACTGAGCGTGACACTGAGTCCAGAGGAGGCATTTCCCTTATTATTCCATGTGATTTTCTATCTCTCTGCCAGGGACTGATGACAAACATGATTTGCCATCTGTATTTGCACTCTGAGGCATAAACGCCTCCTACACCCGCAATGCATCATAAATCTTACAGTTGGCATTCGCGTATACTTGACCACAATTTCACTTTGTTTGTCGTCTCAAAATATAGTTTAAATAAACTTTTTTTCCATTCCTGATAGCATTATTTTTTCTGTATATAATGTTTGTACCTAAGCCTAAGCGTGTACTTCCTGCCTTGCTGTACATTACCCTTCCTGTTGAGATGCCCGTTGATGTGACTGTAATTAGAAACCATAGTTGACGCTCTCCTGACATGTTGGGATGCTCCAGAGCCTCGCGTCTGGTTCACCCAGGTGACCCTGGCTTTCTCATGTCTGTTAATACGCTTTTCTCTCCTGGTTTTCAGATCCCTCTAAAACTCTGAACCAAGATGGCGTTCTTCAAAAATAACTTTTGGGTAAGTGTCTCTGCGGTTTCAGTTTCTGTGCATAAGCTTGTAACGGAGGCGCTGCAGCTATGCGTTCTGCATGTTTGAGAAGCATTTTGGTTGGCAGCGCTTCGATTGGAGCAATTGTATTGCCTTTCTCTGGCTAGGCTTTGACTATAATCCTCACTGACCTTCATATTCATTTAAAATTCTCCAGTCTTTACTCAGGCAAACAAAGGCCCTCGCACATTTGGATGTGTTGGAGGGAAAAAAAGCAGCAAAACATGTCAAATGAGATGCTGAGTGAAGCATTATGCATGACCCCCCCTCTCTATAAGAAGTTTGAATGTTCTTAATAGTGTGAGGATTGGGAAATCAGATGGGGGATGTGATGTTTACACATTGGAGGCTTTAGTCTGGTCGTATCCCTGTAGTTGAACGGAACGTCTTTAAGCGGGGTAGCCTAGCGCCTCTTTCGGGACAGCGTAGGCGCAGAGGCCTGTGTGCCGGGGAGTGACAGGAATAGGCCAGTCCTTTGTCAGCTATTCCCTGGAGTCGGCCGGGCCGTGGAGCGGCAGCACACCTGGCCAAGCTATTTCAGGTGTGCCCTACTTTACTTCAGCAGATCCCAGCCAGGTGATTGGGGGGTTGTGCACATGATCAGTAAGTGTTCTTAACTTAACTTTTGTCCAAAGCTGCCTCTTCATTGTTCTAATTTTCAATGGGCTTCAAGTGCGCTCCCAACCTTCTCAGATGATGTTTAAGGATTCTAAAAAAAATTGGCTCAAATACTGTAACATTTGGGGTTGTTTTCTCTCACATCTACTTGACTTGGACAGTTATGGTTTTATGTACCATTCAACATTTGCCCTCTCTGTCTCTCTCCTTCCCTGCAACTGCGTTGGTGTCGTTTGTCTATGTGGAGGAAGAGGCTGGATGATGTAAATGATGTCTCTGTCTGGGTTTGGAATTCTAACAGGAGACCCAGTGATGTAAACGATGGCTGAGTTTGAGATGCTTCATATGGGGTCTTCTGTCATTGTGGGATGTCTCTGTGGGGTGGGGGATGCTGACTGTGTCATTGTGAAGGGTGAACCCTGTTGTCTGTCTGCTGACCACTGGCGGGTCATGTGACACCCGCTGCCATTGTGCGGGCCGGCCTCCGATTGTGTGGGAACTGGGGATTCTGTCTTTGTGTCGTACAAAGCTTGTCAAAGGCCCCCTTCACAGCCACACTACGGTCTAGGGTTACCAGTTTAAACGCAGGCCGTCTGCCCATGTTGTGATACATGCTATCATGGTTTTCATCTAGGGAGAGATAAACCTGTTATTTGATTAGCCGCTTATTGGCCTTGTGATTAGATTGCCACTGACAACTTTTCCCAGGGTCACATTCTCATCTGCGTTATGCCTGGAACTTAAAAAAAAAAAAATGTCTGGCTTGGCA
Source organism: Hiodon alosoides (assembly GCA_025775065.1). Classification (NCBI taxonomy): domain Eukaryota; kingdom Metazoa; phylum Chordata; class Actinopteri; order Hiodontiformes; family Hiodontidae; genus Hiodon; species Hiodon alosoides. The sequence goes on along the minus strand of JAOYSI010022100.1, from coordinate 14,751 downwards.
TTACGGAAGTTGCTTTGCATTTGGTCCAGGGGACATGGGTCGAACTACACCAGTGTCTAAATGCAATAGGAATCGACCCCATGGGCCACCCAGACTCTTCCTTTAATGTGCTTAGGTGTCTGAGCAGTGACCTGGGTGAAGGCGTTTGAAGCATGAACGAAAGGAGAGCCACAGGACGATGTCGTGCTATCCGTGTTCCTCCAGTGCCTGCTGTGCATCTCTGTACCTAAACTTCTGACGCATTTAGATCTTTTTAGTGCGACAGTGGAACTTCCGTTCCGTAGGAACAGCTGCCACGTGTGAAAGTCTTTTAGGTAATTACCGGAGCTGTAATTAATTTGAGCTCCGAGGGGAATATCCCAACTGCTTGGACCGACTGGCTCAGCTGCAGAAGTAAGCCTGGAATTAATTTGAGTCTTCCCTCTGTGTCCTTGGCAGCGGTCTTCTTTTTGGGTGGTTGAAGCGGTATTGCATTTGTGAAAATAACATGCTTAGAACTCAATTTCCTGGGCGTTCAAAATGCCAGGAGGTATTTAAATATATTTTCCGTAAAGTTTTTTTTTTTACAGTATTTTAAACCCACGCTTCTGGCTTTGTTTCTTTCACATACAGGAGTCCCTGTGCTTCTGCTGGGTTGCACAGCATATTATAACCTTCACCTCCTAGAAATTCTATTATATGACCCTCCCCTCCACACAAACATCAATTGGATCAGTTTTTAACTCTTGCCGCCAAATTCTCAACCGGCGGCCGTCTCTGCCTCACTAGGTGCACCTGTAGGTTTGGATTAGAATACACTGAACGCTGAGAGTTGGCAGAGAACATGAAGCTCTGCCTTTGAGAAGGGAACTTTGTCATTGTGGAAAAATCAAATTAATGGAGAAGTTATAGGAACTTGCTGTCCTGCATGATGAAGAGCTGATGGAGGGGGACGGTTTTGCTTCAAGGTTAGGTGAAGGTTATAGCAACGATAAACTGGTGGCAGATAGTATGAGTGTGGGGGAAGAGGATTGTGGGATTATTCTCCTCCGTCCTGCCTTCATCGCCGGTCTACCCCAGCATGCCCGTTGCGCCTTCTTGGGCCTGGAGCCATAAATCAGGGCTACGATGTGGTGACGGGACTGGAGCATCCTGTGTCCTGTAATCACACTGAACGCGGTGTGCAATGCCAGAAGCCCTCCAGGGCTGCTGGCTATGCCGTCCTAGGTGCCTTTTGGCTTGTGCATAGGGAAAATTGTGAGTTATGAATGTGCGGTAGGAGTATACCCTAATCGGTCATCTGCGTAGCCCAGGTGGTCTGTTGATGTTGCTCTTGTGTTCTCAGCAGGTGGGGAGCGGTTATGTGAAGCAGGCGGACTACTAAGCATAATATATTCCTTTAGATCCCTTGGCATCCAGCAAGGCACTCTCTCTGTTTCCTGGGCATAACCCATGATCAAATTCAACTCTCTAGGCCCATAAATGAAGATATTTCCGTTATTTTTCTAATGCATGTTCGCTCATCACTATGAACCCTGCTACCCCGCATGCAATACAATGGGAATCGCAACACTGGGCCAAGGATTCGATACATATTATGGGATGTTGCAATCAACAAAATGTTACAGCATGTTCATGATGAAAGTATAATTCAAAAGTTATTACAATATTTATTACACTAAATCTAAAACTATTGAAAATAAAATAGTCAGTGTATGCAGTCTACAGTCAGTGGTTCAATATATATATATATATATATATATATATATATATATTATATGCAGGTAGTACATATGGCCCCCCCCATTATATTCTGTTTATTATATTCTCACCTCTGATATTCTGTCAATTTTTATGCATGGTTGCGTTTAAACCATTTTGGGAAAGTTTTTTTGTCTTAAGGTAGCAATCGGATGATCCTATGGACCCAATACCTAAATGTATATTTATGTATTTTTCTCTCTCTCTCAACATTCTCAGACAGAACATGTCAACGCTGGGTTGTATGTCACCTGCTGGTGAAAACACAGTGAGCGAAATGGAAAAAGCTTACAACTTTCCACACAGGGGATTTTTAGCCCTGGCTGGGTGGCTAAATGGATTGTGTGCTCTAAACGTGTTTTTTGCCACAACAACAGTGCAGTGCAGTAGTAGTTTAAATTCCATTCTCGTACGTTAAACTAAATGAATTTAACCGCGTTGTCTTGTATAAGTTTGAACATTCTTCCACTTAAAACTGTATGATTTGTAATGTAGGATATGTACATTATTTCATGTTGATATGCACTGCCATTATTTCACGTAAGATCCAAACGGCGTCATGATAGTATCGGGATATTGGATACAATTGTAGCGTCTAGTGGAGGTGCTGTCAGTGTCGCTGGCCAGTTGAAGCACGGGTCATGTTTCTACCGCCGGCTAGCTGGCTGTCACGTGACTGCTAATCCGCCGAATGCTTAAAGGCGAAATAATGGCGCGGGACACCAGATCCCACACCCCCCCCCCCCCCCCCCCAGCATGCACGGCAGCAGGGCTCGTAATGCTCCGCAGTGCGGCCTCATCTTCAGTTCGCCCAATTGATGAAGCCAGGCTCTTGCAGTGGGAGTGTAACTACTCCTTAGTTTAAATACTACTCCAGACCTGTGTTTGTTGGGTTATTTATTCATGTAATTGGCTGCGTTCAAGCCTGGCCTGGACGGGGGGGGGATATTTTTCATTGTGAAACACTAGGTGGTAGGAGTGCACATACACCGTCATAAAGAGAAGGTAATTGGATATGTTGAGATGCTGCGTGTTGTCGCTCGCAGCTAGAGGACAGTGGATACGGAGTCTCGTGTTGGACACACCCCTCTTGGGGAAACTCCTACGCCATTAGTCAGAAAGCGCAGTGTAACGACTAGACTGGACACGAGTAGCCTTGAAACGTGCTGCTCTGCCCTGGGTTGAATTGTGCCAGTGTAAACTACACGTTTTGACTTCGTTAGCTGGAGTCGTTTTTTTCTTTTCGATAGTAGCCGGCACTGCCTCCCTCCCCTCTGCACCTCCATTGTCATTTAAATGAGCCTTTCTTGAATTAGGGGAACGGTTGTCTCCACTGATTAGAAGAAGACTAAAAAAACACAGTTGTGTACTACCAAGTGCAAGAGTTCTATTGGTTCAAACGCGCTGTATGGTGTATGGATTTCTTGGTGTAAGTGTCTGTCTGTAAGGAATGAGTCAGTTTTATCCTTGCAAGGCAAAGGAGTGGGAGTGTTTGAACCAACTTTATTTTCCACACTGAAATATAGGCCTACCCCTTCCAATTGTCACAGTTAAGCACCACTTTGGCGGTTACCAGGGGAACCCTGTCACTTGGGCAACCAGCTATTTTTGGCAAATTCCAACCTGGCCAGGATGGGTTAAATGTGTGGGGTGGGGAGGTCATGTTGGAAGTCCCACAATGCACCTGGGTTAGAGACTGGTGTTTCCTTGAAGCAAGCCATTCAATCAGCTTTTTCTTCAAAAGGGATTACATGTGTAAGATTAGAGGTTGTCTTGGGCTTCATTTTAAGCCTTTGATTAAGCCGTTACCTGATGAAAAGTGCCTTTTTTTTTTTAGATTGCAGTTTAGTAATAGGGTCCCCATTAAAAGATGCATGGTAAAGAAGATTATTTCTGCTTTAAAGAACAATTATTTTAAATAGTTGAAGTGGTAGAAAGCTTTTTAAATTATTATTTATTTATTTATATGCAATTCTTGGACAGAAGGTACTGTCAAACTATCAGTTGTTTACCGCTACACCTAATGGCCGATTGGCACATACGCATTGTTACTACTTTTGTGTAATTGCTTGTTTATTAGTGTTTTTGTGCGCCAAACATGGTTTGTGTACAAGTTATCAGCTCGGTCTTGAAAACGCAATAAGACGCACTTTGAACGCAAAGTGGCATCTAATGATGGTGAACCCCCGTACAAATCGTACTGTTAGCAAGAAGCTATGTGAACTAGCTAGGTTTGTGCTTTCAGCGTCCCTTCCCAAACAAAAAACAAAACCAAATAAACAAGAAAGAGACATGATTTGGGAAGTCCTGTGCGTGCGTGCCTGTCTCTCTCTGTGGTCCCAGCTTGCCCATTCCTTTATCTCTGGATCCTCTGCATTCTTGGCATTCCTCTGCTACCTGGGAAAACCGTCTGCCCTACACTGTGGCGATATTTATAGCCCTTGAGAGCAGCTGTTACCCTCTCTGTCTCATTCGGTTTTTCCCTCTAAACCGCGGACCAAAAGAGGCTTTCTTTTTCATCATTTGAAAATTTGCGAAATTGTCGTCGTCTTCCCTCAGCATGCAATGACCTAATGCCGCGACTACATTCTACAGTTTATTTGGACTGGTTTGGATTTGGATTTAATTTCAGTGCCCTGGCACTGGTGAACAGAATTGGCTTTGCTAGCGTTTGATACCCATGGCCCTGTGAATACACTGGCAAGGGGATTGTGTGTGTTATGGCCGCGTTTCACAGAACAGCCTGCCTCCTCTTGCTCATGTTCATATCACTCCTGTTCAATTACCCGTGTATGTATGCGAGGTAAATTGCTCTTATGAGGATCTATAGGGCTACATTTAGTTTTTGGTTGAATCTGCGTCTTCGTAGTAGGCAGTGTCGGCAGGTGGACACTTTGTGTGAGTCACACGTGGGCACAAAATGTAGATCTCAGAAATTTATCCAAATGCCATCAGAGTTAATGAATCCTTGCGGAAAATGTCATCCGTCCAAATCTGTGTGGTGTTGATTACTGCAGGCTGAAATATGCGTGTGCCGTGTTGCAGGGCGAGAAGAACACAGGTTTCGATGTACTGTACCACAACATGAAACATGGACAGATTGCCACCAAGGAGCTGGCGGAGTTCGTCCGGGAGAGGTAAGGAGGGACGAAGGGAGGGAGGAAGGGTGTTGTTTGGGGCGGCAGACTGTGCGTAGGAGAGGTGGTTGAGGGTGGAGGAGGTGTGATGGGGCAGATTTTGGGTGATGGTTTAAGTGGAACACATGTCTCTCCGTTGAAGTTAACTCCTCCTGGGACTTTACATTTTTTAAATTTAAACCAAGATTCACAAATACTTTTTCGCGCTGACTGTGCATAGATAGGTTACAGGGAACTAATAATTAACAGATAAAGTTACTACTGTTAATCATTTGAATTATATCTAGAGTGTTTACTTTCTATCTTTTATTTTGATGCTATGTGGCAAGCATGTTGTATTGTGGCTGGTCGTGTTTTTAATATTGACAATTGTGCTAGTGCATCTCGGACCATACCCATGATCTGCTCCGACCACTCCGATCACTAGGCTAAGCACAAAAGGGTTCGGCGCTGATCAGAGGGGAGGCGCGTCCCCCTTATCGGTAACAAGCCGAGAGAAACCATGCCGGTTTACCCATCCTAGCCTGGTAGCGGTGCTATGCCAATTGTGTGCCACCGCTGTGCTGTCCCGGTCAAAATCAGCAACTGACCTGCGAGTTTGCAGCAATCGCCTTTACCGACTGAGCCGCTCTGAGTCCTGCCATTTTTAAAAATGTATCATGCATATGTACATAGAGCTAAACCAACTATTGTAGCTGCTTTACGAATTCAGCTCTACTTGCAGTCATAGCAAGCATGAAAGCTTAGTGCTTTTATTTGGTTCTCACTGGTTTATTCTGACCAGCCGTGTTAAAATGATTCATTTTTAAATGAATAATTAATGATGATAATAAATAAATAGTTAGTCCAAGTTCCTCTGAGGCATACTGATATTTTCTACATCACTCAGTACATTTATTTTATGCAAATAAGAAATAAAAAAAGACGATGTCTGAAACATGAATTTGACTAGCATATTAGTTCCACTGTCATTGTGCACAAGGTTTTTCACTTCATCACGTGTGAAATACTTGAGTAATATCAGTTTGGACCTCTGTATATTTATATGAAAATATTTGTTTCAAGTGCTTTAATCATTGACTACAGACTTTACACTGTACATGTTGAAGCACCATATGACAACCTACTTCCTCTTGTCTTGCGTGATATATAATCCACATTTTTAAATTTTTTGCAAGCGCAAATCAATTTTTCATGGTCATGACCACTAAACTGTTTGGCTCATTACTGAAGTGGTGTACAACGAAGCTGCTCTTCCCATTAGTAAAGGGGAAGGTCGAATGTCACGTTGGTGGCTTTGCATAACACATCTCTCACTTCCCCTTTCTCACACGCGCACGCACATTTACATTGAATTTTATTAGCGGAGCCTCTCCTGCGCGCCTACCCACTCATGCCCACAACAGCTGGGTCGAAATTATGAAATTATGTGACGTTTTGTAACATATACAGAGTTCAGGGTATTTAGCTAAGTTGGTAGATGGTGGATATATTTTAATGATGGCCCTTTTTGAAATATTGCCTTACCTATTATCCATGGGTATTTGCTTTTCTATATTACCTGTAGAAATATGAATGCATTAACCAATTCACCCAGCAAATTACATAAGAGACTTTTCATTAACTGCTCTGTCACCATCAGCTTTGTTGACTTCTCATTTCATTTAAGTAATCTACTGGAAATAGACACCCCCTCTAGTGGCTTTCTGGAACATATTTTGAAACATTCCGTAAACGGGGAAAGAAAATTGAACACACAAAATTGAAGCCATGGCGTGAAGTTATTTGTCTGTTTGCGTTTTGGTGTTTAAACTACATTTAAATGCCAGAAGTCATTTTAAAACTACATTTAAATGTCTTCATTTGACCTCATTGGGAAAACTCCAAATTCCACCGACTGGCTGTTTCTCAGTGTTTTCTAATATGCTGTCTTTTAACGAACCGCTTACAGGAGTGACTCAGTCATAGCCGCATGAGGTGAATTCCCAGATGAGCGATGAGAGCACCCACGGTGTGTGAAGGCGGTGTGTGTGGCCAACAGCCACGGCAGCTCCCTTCCCTCCTTCACACTTCTGTACCAATGTGGGTGGGGGCGGGGCGTGGGCGGGGGGGGCACCTCTATGGGCCTCCACGGGGGAGGCCCTGCTGATATCTGCCTGGCCGTGTCCCAGTCTACGTTCTCCAGTCTCCTCTGGGAACACTGACGTGTCACTAGCTGTAACATTACGTGGGCCCTGCTGATTTGTGCCTTCTGCCCGGCCATGTTACGCTCTACAGCCTCTCGGAACACTGACGCGTCGCTAACTTTAAATCCTGCGTCTGCACCCCGTCCTCCTGATTGGTTGTGTCCTCGTCTGTGCTTCACAGGGCGGCCATCGAGGAGACGTATTCCAAGTCGATGAGCAAACTGGCGAAGATGGCAAGCAACGGGAGCCAGCTGGGGTGAGTGCGAGTCTTAACACATTTCTCTTTACTGCTCCTTATAGTTCCCCAGTCTGGGTCCTGGAGCCCCACTGTGTACGCTGGTTTATGTACCAACCGAACGTGCGTTTGGCGGTGAAATGAAAAAGGAAACGCCGGTGCTGGTGGGTACTGAAAGTAAAGTTAATTGCTTTTTTTTTTTGGGTTATATTTGTTATTTGTGATTATGAATAGATTTGAGTGCTTAGCAGATTTTATCAGATCAGTAATTTTCATAACCAGTGAAGTTTGAGTGTGTCTATATTGAGTGTGGTGTCACTTCCTCCCATCATCTCTCTGCCTTCCACACTTCCTTTTCTGCCTTTTCAATTTTGATCCAGGTTTCCCCCCCCCCCCGCTCTCCTTTTCTTGTTTATAATCATTTTATTTTTTTAAATAACTGTTGGATGGCTCTCAACTCCCTCCCTCAGGACTTTTGCCCCCATGTGGGATTTGTTCCGGGTGTCGTCCGATAAGCTGGCTCTGTGTCACCTGGAGCTGATGAGGAAGATGAACGACCTCATCCGTGACATCAACAAGTACGGCGACGATCAGGTCAGAGGTCACCGCAAGGTAAGGATCCCAGTTTCTTGTGCCTCCATCACCCACACAGTGCACTTAACACCGTGTGCCTGTGCTCATAACTGCAGGTCCGATTCCGTCACCCTCCCGGTTCCTGTCGTTCACAGCTCACCCAGTGTTGTCTTCGCTCTGCTGTTCTTCCTCTTTATCCCTCTGGACTCTATGTTACAGCATTCTCAGCCGTTAGTTTGTTTCCAAACTCGCCCTGCTCGTTGCGTGACATGCCGTGTAATGATGTCACCGTGTCTCTGTCACGGATTTGGCGCAGAGAGAATCGACAATCAGGCCTTTTTTAGTTGACCACACTGCCCCAGTGTCTTCCTGGTGTTCTTAACTGAAGAGCCGGTGCTCGGATTTACACGTTGGAACTGTGGCTTTATTGTGCGTTCACGACGTGGCACATACAAACAGCATGCTTCTGCTCCTCTCATGAGCGGACAGCAAGAGAAAATGACCATCTTGGTGCCGTGGGGTCAACAATAACGTGATGCCTTCTTCTGTCCCTTATTAAAATATTTCTCTGTAGAGGGTAATTTGACAACATCTTAATTGTGAATCTCTGTGAGCACGCTAACACTACATGGGTTTTAATTATGTGTCGAGAACCAATGTTGAGCAAGACTAAGTGTTAAGCTAGTGATTTTATCACCTGTGTGTTATGATTCTGACAGCAAAGCTTTTTCCTTCCCCTTTTTCCTTCATCAGCCTCCTCAGTGTATATTTAATGTTACAAATGCAGTAGAGTAGAGTGGAGAGCAGAGGGTTTTCGGCCTTTTGTACACATCCTTCTTCTATTGCTGGCACAATCTCTATTCCTCTGCAGGCGAGGTTAATGGAATCTCAGCGTCTGCCCAACCGCTGTGCTTCAATGTCATCCCACTTTTCACAAAGTTTTTCTGTTTTTGTTTGCTCCCTGCCATATCTTTTTCAAATAAAGATGGAAATCTAATGACATCAACAGACTGTGATATACTGTGACTGGGACACGTGACGTTCCTCGACGGCGATTCCCCCCCCCGGGGCGGCCTAACGAGAACGTGTCTGTCTGTCCGTCCCTCCTAGACGAAGGAGGAGGTGGTGGGCACGCTGGAGGCCATACAGGCGCTGCAGGTGCAGAGCGGCCAGCTTCAGAAGTTTCGTGAGGCCTACCAGGGGAAGTGCATGGAGCTGGATCGCCAGCGCAGGGAGGGGGCTCCTCACAAGGAGCTGGAGAAGGTCTGGCTTCACCTCGTCCCTCCCCAGTTCTCTCCCAGTGACCAGCGTCTATGCTCGCTTGCTCTCTCAACATTGCAGACAGTGTGGACGTGGCGTATGTTCTACATTTATTTGTATAAATCGTTGGTCCGCCCGCATGGACGATTTTGTAGTCCGTCTACACCTGTCCATCTAAGTGTTGTCTTCTGTATTTAATTAAAGAAAGAAATGCAGGCATTTCCAAATTTGATTGTATTTACAATGCAGGGATGAATCTGAGTGTAAGGATTGTTACCAGCCGAGTAGGTTGGGCTAAAACAAAGATCCACAAAGTGGAAGTATTGACCGACTCCTTGTCTCTTCCTCTTCACCGGACTCACCTGCGCCCCCTCCAGGCCGAGCTGAAGTCCAAAAAGGCGGCGGAGTCATTTGGGTCGTCCGTGGAGAAGTACAATCGCGCCGGCGGCGAATTTGAGCGGAAAATGAAAGAATCTGCCCAGGTCAGTCGAACTGGGAAAGGCCAGTTACTCCCAGAGAAAAGTCCACTTGGACAGTCGCCTCCAGTGAGGGGGTGGAGGAGGTGGATATCTTTCAGCAGGCCAGTGCTGGTGGACTGCTTTTCCCCGCTCCAGGGCACTGGCAGACAAAACTTCAGAAGCTCCTGGGGGCCACTGTGTCCTAACAGATGGCTCTGCACCCTTGTAGGCAAATGTATTAAATTCTTAACTAGTTATTTTATGCATTATGATAAATATCTAATTAATAAATATATTATGAGTCCCCCCCCCCCCCCCTCAGAGATTTAATTTCAGAAGTATTTAGGCCTGACATAGATTTCATAGTTAAATGTTTAAATAATTCACTTCTCTGTGTCACTGTTTATGTTGCGTGCTGAGGATCAGTACTGTGCTCAGACGGTGTTGAGCAGTGAGTCGGACCTTCCTGTGCCCGCACTTACTTCAGTGTTACTGAGCACCTGTGCCTTGTGGGGACATCTGGGGTTCCTTCAGACTGTCTTTAATTCAAATTCAAATCGGTTCTTCGTGAGAATTACTACGCTGCAGGTGTTTTTCCCAAATGTACCTCTGAATCACGGTGAACGCAGTGCCCTGCAGCTCTAACGGAACTAATGTTTGTGGCCTCGTTGTCATGGTTACAGAAGTTCCAGGAAATTGAGGAGGCTCACCTTCGACAGATGAAGTTGCTGATAAAATCCTACTCCCACTCCATTGAAGACACCCACGTACAGGTGGGGCAGGTATGTCACGGTGAAAGGCATTTCTCGCCACTTGATGTAAACTGCGCTGACGGCTTTGACCGCCCTCTGATGATCCATCGCTTGTCCTTATTTTCTTTTCTTCCTTACTAACCGGCTTTCTCTGATTGAAATGTCCTAAAGTGTAGGACAATAGTAAACGAGTAAACGGAGTGTGCCTTTTGAAGAGACAGTTTGTAAAGAAATTGAGTTTTGTCGTGCCCATTCTCTGAATGATTGACAATCTAATCCGTTGAGGTTTCTGATCAGGAATATTTTTTGTAATATAAAATTACAAAACGTTTATAATGTTATTGTGTTATTAATGTTAATGTTATTAACGTTTAGAAAATGTGCTAATGAGCGTCTCCTACCGGCTTCCCTGGCGCCTACAGGCTGGCAGTACCCCTGGGAGGTGCTGAACCTCTTGTGCGAGCCGTGTAGCCTGTAGTGTGGAAAAGACGAGTGTCTCGAAGGCAGCTAGGGTTTGAGGGGATTAGATATTTAAATGTTTTCTGCAATGCGGTTCAGCAGAAGTCTACCTGCTTTTCTCTGTTTAAATGTTCCTTTTGGCACACTTCCCATTCTGCAGTTCTGGTCCGCACATGCACATGTTACTGTGGGACCACCCATTTGCAGGTATATAATGTTAAAATACTTTCCCTAAAATTCCCTGGTAATCTCCCAGAAAGCAGTCATATGACCGTCCATAATTAGACCTACCTGAGTGACCTGTGATGTCTCGTGCTTATATGAACGTGTTTTGCAACGTTGTTGGTTGACTTAAATCTCTGTATTCTTGCTCTCTTTCTGTCTCTCCCTCACCAGGTACATGCAGAGTTCAAGCAGAACGTGGAAAACATTGGCATTGAGACGCTCCTCCAGAAGTTTGCCGAGCAGAAGGGCACGGGAAAGGACAAGCCTGGTACGGCTCACAGGTCGCCAGCCTGCAGGGTTGGAGCCTTTACAATCATTTAGTGGGTGGTCAAATAAGTGTTTCGTTGTCATACCTAAATCTGACATCCAGATGTTGGCTTGCAGAAATGGATGTGGTTCTTCCCAATTTTTGGAGCTAGCTTTTTTTTTTTTTTTCCTCTTACTCGTCTTTACCAAGGTTTTCATAAAGTTAAAATGAGCCACTGGTTTTAGTCAAAATGTGAATTTTTAATGTAGCCAGTTTTCTGAAGTAGTCCAAAACATCTGTATGTGCTTAGCAAGTACAAATAAAATATTTAGCAAGCTGCCTTATCCTCAGCATTGCATTTCGCACATTACAGCTTACTGTGTGTTTTGTCATTGAGCTGTCTCTCTTGGGCAACAGCTCCAGCGGGATTCGAAGAGTACTGCTCTAACCTGGTGCCAGAGGGGTGTAAGAAGACCCGTGGCAAATCCTTCCGCATACCTGGACTGGGGAAGAAGGACAAGGAGGCGGGTTCCACGTGAGTGGCACTCCAAAGGCACAGACACATGCACACTCACTGTTGGCCCCCGTGTGAAAATAACTGACCTTTCTCATTGCTGTGCAATAGCCTAATTTACGCGCATGTCTATATGTTTCTCCTTCCAGAGACTTGGCTGTCACTAAGGCTCCGGTAAGTATTTGAAAGCAGACGCAGACGCAGACGCAGACGCAGACGCAGACGCAGACGCAGACGCAGACGCTCTCTCACTCTCACACTCACACTCTTGGACTGGCAGGAATTGTTATGAAGGTGAACTAAGACTTATCATCATGACCAGGTGACAATAGTGAAGTCTATTAGCTCGACCCTACACCTTGTAACAGAAGGTATAGCTGCTTTAACAATTCCGCATTGAAGCCTAGATGCTCCAGTTCTATACTGCCAGGGGCGTAGAGGGTAAAAAAAAGGTTGGGAGAGGAATAAAAAATAGGGTAGCGTGCCAACGATACCATTTCAGAAAATGAGTTTAACTGACTGGTGAAAAATTAAAACGTGAAAGTAAAACCCTTCAATAAGCGAAAGAAGCTTAACTGTTGGCCTGAATAGAAAATATAATCTGCAGTGTTTTAAAGATGTTCAGTCTGAAATAGGTTTGATGCCTGTAGGTCTATATAAAGTACCAGAAAACTGCAACATCTGTGTGTGTGAGTGAGAGAGATGTGGCTTACGGTGTCTGGTGTCCTGCCTATATCTAGCTTTCCCAGAACCCAGGGGCTTAACAAGAGCATATAAATACACTGTGAGCAAATCAATTGGTGGCCAGAACCCTTTTAACGGATTCATCAGACATGAGTGCTTAGATTTGCAGTGTCCTCTGACGGTCTTGCCAACCCCTGCTTGTTTTGTCCCTGGGAAACTGCGCCTAATGGAGCCAGCACTTCAGACGTAGCTATCGCAGCCTCATGAATGGAAGAGTGTATTGCTCATTTGTACCGGTTTTAGTCCCAGCTCCTGAGTGCCTTGCTCGTTATTTAGTTTCTCTGCCAGTTATTAATGACCGTGACCCAGTACAGCCCACATAATGAGGGCAACGGCCAATGGCAGCTGTCGCCCGTTGATTTTGTTTTGCTGGATCCAGCAGTGAAAGGCAGTTTGTGAGGATTTGGAAGTGCTTTACGCACACCGGAAGAGGTGTTTGTAACTCTGAGAACCGATGGGGGCGTTTTCACGTTGGATCCGTCTGTCTGTCTGCAGAACTCTCACCAGGTGGACGAGGAAGGTTTCGTGATCCGAGCTGACGTCAATCAAGATGATATCCTTGACTGCGATATTAAAGATGTTAATAACCTGTATGCAAATGTAGAAAATGGAGACAACAGTTTAGAAAGGGTCTGGGGATAATTGGTTCTCTGTTTGTTAATGAAGATTGTTGCATTTTATCTATTGATTCTTTGACCTTTTTTAACTTCTGAGTTGGAATGCAATGCCTCCTAGTCGTATAAACTGTGGAAGTTCCTATTGGCCCACCAAATGGTGAACTCCATCAGAATACAGGCTGTAATCCCTTAAATCATCCTATCAACTGAACAAGCCCGTATTTATGGCCATTCTAGAGCAAGATCATGAAGATTAATTTTTGTATACAAAAATGTATTTATTTCTTTACAAAAAACTCCAGTTGGTAATAATTTAACTAAAAATATTTAACTAAAATGTAAATGCCTTTGAAGTCTAACACAGGATCCTGATTAAATCTCCCCTATTACTGTACAACACATCATTAATGAGTTTAAAAACGGCTAATAAAGTTTTCTCTCTGTGTGAACATTATAAACATTTCATTGGCACTAAATCACAGCTGTCAATTACTGCTTTTTGGCAATGCGACCCTCATGGGGGGGGTAAATAAATGTCAAGTGCACTGCCATAGACCGTCGCCATGTCCCCTGCGCCGCTCGCTCCTGAACGCCCACACACTGAGACACACAAGGGCAGATAAGCGTGCGAGGAGAGGGACAGAACAGAAAAATGAGTGTGATAAGGCAGTGGGGAAGCTGCCGGAAGTCCAGTAAAGGGGTTATTACGCTGTGTGCAGGCAATCCAGTGAATATCATTTCTTCAGTTATTTCCAAACGTTTTATACAAATATAAGTATATTCCATGAACGTTTCATTACTATAGTTTTTCGATCCGTGCTTAAATTTTACATCCAGTCTTCTTCCACGTTGATATTATGTGTTGTTACACTCTGGTCTTTCCTGACTCTGTACCAGAGCATTCTGCCCAGTTCTGCGTAGCTCCTTGACTGTAGCCGCTCCGCCCTTCCCACATTGCTCCCAGGAGAAGGAGACCAACTTCTACTCCAGCGACTCGGACTTCGACGACGACGAGCCCAAGAAGTTCCAAATCCGCATCCAGCCGGTGGGCAGCGGCGGCCAGGGCAACTCAGCCGCTAGCGAACTGGAACTGCGAGCCACCGTGGGGGCTCTGACGCTGCCCCCTAACCGAGGGGTACGAGCTGGGCCGGGACCTGGGAAGAGAGGCCTACAGCAAGTAGTGCCACGTTTGTTTAAAAAGCAGCGGAATATTGTTTTGTAATCTAGTGGTGGGTCGGCTCTTAAAGGAAGGTACAGATGTGTCTGAAAGTGCGCGTTTTGTTTGGCCGGGACAGGACCCGTGCGTAGTAATACGTTCTCTCTTCTCTTTCGTTTCAGGTCTCTGTCAAGAGACATCTCTTCCGTAAGTCTTGCTTTGTTTCAGTGTCAGGTCTGTTTTAGTTAAGAGACGCTACCTGGATTCGGGGAGACCTGATTGTGCTCGGTGTATAAGGGGGGGAAAGGTGAAATTCTGCGGCTACAAAGTGCATGTTTGTGAGGCTCGCAGTTGGGGGGGCGGGCCCGGGCCCCCGGGCGCGCGCGGGGGGGGGGCGGGGAGGGCCCAGGAGCCCGCGTGCGCTCGGGCGGGGGCGGGGGGGGGGGGG
>JAOYSI010022090.1:0-21843 GCA_025775065.1 Hiodon alosoides | reverse complement strand
ACAGACAGAAAGACAGATGTTTTCTCTTGTGCTCAATAAATAACAATTCCATTTGAAAAGTCTCATCTAGTTAAACTAGTTGCTCCACAACAGACAGAAGCATGTGTGCGTTGATGAGAAGCAGTACAGGAATCCAGCTTTGATGCTCTACAAGCTGCTGTTTAATGTTCTGGTAGGGAGGCAAGGGCATGGCATTCTAGAGAAATTTATTTGAATATTGTATACTCTTTATAGCCTCTGCTACATGGGAGTGCAAAAACTTGGCAGGTAGGCAAGCAGAAATACTTTGAAATCAATTACAGCCAGAGACAACATATATGCATATTTATACAGCAGGGCCCTTGAATCACATTTCACTGTTGATGGATGAAGGAGTCCTCATTAAATTATAACAGTAGTATTTTAAAGAGTTGATCTTCAGCACTGGGTCTACATATACCGTGACATATACATATACACTGTTCATAGATTAATACATTACATATAATTGCCTCTGTAGAAAAAAATATAGATTGTGTCATGAATCACATTGTACATTAAAGCATGAGATTTCTAACACTTTATGTTGATAGCATCTTTATTACTTGATGCATTTATGCCAGCATTATTTGTTTTACAGTTTAAATAGTGCTTAATTAAAAGTAATTCAGATTGTGACCATGTTTTAAAATGTAATTGTCCTCCAAATAGCATCCAAAATGACTATTCTAAGTGGTTCCAGTCAATTGTTAGGAGTAACTCAAGTTTTTGGGTCTGTGAATCCATTCCCAGAAAGGTCAACACTAGAAAGTAGTTAGCATTAGTTTCCATTTCCTCTTTTTTCAGACAAATTAAGAGAAATTTATTAGAGAAGTAACATCAAATTCAAACTTTTTAGAGAGCACTGATAGGAAGCTACATGACTGTAGCTGAAGCTAATGTAATGTACAAACAAAAATCCTATTTATAAAACATTTCCTAGTCAAATGACTGAATAGTCGTCCGAATAACAAGGCTTCAGGAAAATTCATGCAAATGGAGTTCATAGAGAAAGAGTACCCAAACAACTGCTTGTAGTTTTGCTAGCTAACAGGCAAAACTAACAAAATGTCTAATTTAACATTAATTTCCGCATAAGGGGAAGTTCATTCACTTCCCGTTTAGAAATGTTGGCGCCCACTTTAACACTATGGTTATTTAAAACCATGCAGTGTTGAAATCTCTCTGGAAGATATAGAAACCCCATGAACACTACTGCTGCTATTGTATCATAGATTGTAGAAATGAATATGAAATAATCAAACCACCAATAATTAAATCATGTCGTGTTAAAGACTTCAGATGTTGGTTTATAGCTGGTTTCAGTTACCCTAACCCTAACCCTAACTGCGAACACACAGTGAAAATGTGAATGGAAGAAACTCTCATAACTAAAGCGAAAGTTTAAGACACTTTTAGCACATATGACACCTTCACCGGCGTAACAAGTACAGAGGGCCTCTTTCAATATACTGTACAAACTTACACACAATGAAATAAAAACAGAAATATTAATACTGCATGAGATACATTGAGCCTGCACGGCACTGTTTTTGCACTGTTTTTTTTTTTTTTTTTGTTCATAACCATTTCCCTGTGTTTAACTTTACAGTGTGTACTACTTGTTTCATGATTTATTTATACGTTTTTGTGTTATTGTGTTATTTACTGCTGCAGCGCTGCAATTTCCCCATGGGGATAAATAAAGTACCTATCTATCATCTATATATCTATCTATATATCTATCCTCAAGCAGTGATACTCAGCCCGCCCCCGATCCTCAAAAGTTTTCCATCTCAGTTTACGCGGTGGAACTCCAGCTCATGGACAGGGATATAATTCCACCGACCAAAGTCCACTATGTACAGCGGTAAAACTGTGGTAAACTTATTTAAATGTATATTTTGGTTGCACAAGAACTATCACTGTGAGATAATATATATAATATAATGTGAGATATCGAAAATCCACATCATTTCTTCAATGAGAAAAGAAGTTATACAACCTTCTGAGGGTTACATTTTTTTTTTTTTTTAAGATTCAGCTCAGCGCTGACCCCTTGTGGGACAACAGAACATCTTCAATAGAACGAAGCTAATTTTAATTAAAAGGAAAGGCGAAATACAAACGAGACCGTCTCCAAAAGATAGCAACAAAAGTTTGCTGTTAAAATTTTTTTTTCTTCTGGTTGTTTATTCAGCTCTTGCCATTGGCGCAGCATCCTCGCAGCATAAATTCAGCAGATTTACAAACCCATCACATTTATCTACGGAGCCCCGCTGGTCACCTGTTAATAAAATATTGAGTGGCCACGACATAATAATGTCGTCCCCACGTGTTACTTAATCGTGGCCACTAAACGCCACTATTTTTATTAACAGGTGATTTCACCAGAGGGGGCTCCGTACATTTACCAACCCATCAAAGTTATTTTATTTGAGACGGGTATGCCTACATTTCCGACCAACTAACTTTACTGTTTACAATAGCAGTAAGTAATAGTTAACAACCTATGCGCATGTATGTATACCCGACTAAAGAAATATGATTAACATGATTTTCAGGTCAGATTAGTGTTAAGTGTAGGATCTATTGAAAATCTGCAAGGATTGTGTTGAATAACTGAACTGAAATTTTGAAAAGTTAAGGTTTTTTTTGTGCTGCCAAAACCCCGTTTTTAAACTCATGTATTACTTAGTACATTCAAAAAGAATGATGAAATCATATTTTTTGTTGGATATAGATACTGGCCACTTATTTTACTCAAAGGCGTAAATGTTTTCTAAGTCGTCTTCTGTGAATTTATTTTCATTGTATATGTAGTATCTCTTACTGCGGTACTTCAAGCAATATTTGGGTGTTAGGATTTTGCCTATTCATATATCAGATAATCAGATCATTTCCTGTGAGTTTGCACTGTTGATTCGGGCCGGGCCGGGCCGGGCCGGGGAACACTGGGATCTATTCAGTGTATTTGAGTATATAGAACATCTTGGCCTCTATTCATATGACTTGTGCAGTCATAATTAATCATTTTGAGAAAGAGGTAACTTTTTGTTGGTTTAGTTTTTTTAGGGCGGCGCCATATCCAAGTCTTTAAAATTTATGTTCCGATTAAGTTGATAAATTTAATTTCGGTCTTGTCTGTTAATGACTTTTTTTAAACAAGATAACTCATTGACTTAAGGATTCCTCTGTATGATTACCTGAACCCTGCCACATATTAATGTTCTTCATATTCTACTTTGTTCAGCTAATATTGTGTAATTGTGTGAATATTGGGTGGAAGCACACAGAAGGAACCAGAAAGGGAGGTTAAATGGTGAAAAAAAAAAGCTGAAATTTTAACAGGAAACCGTAAGAAAGCGATCATACAGCCATGTGGATGAAGTGTAACACCTGGAGTAACCCTGAGCCTCTGGAAGGCGCCACACACCAAAAACACCACACCAATTGCTGCAGACTTGGCTTGTTTTTACACCCCTGCGCGAGTGGCCTGGGCTGGGACAGCACTCCCCCACACATCCTGACCAGTTACCATCAGAATGTGTGCAGTGCAGCGGCTGCTCTCGGTTACCATCAAATGTGAATTGGGGTCAAACAAGCTAATCGTAAGACAATAACTCTTAACTTGTTACGGCGTGACCCAGAGCCATCTCATTAAAGTGCATCAGCAAACTATGCAAGGGAAACAAAACGCCATCGGCGCTTAGATGCACACGACGTGTGTTCATGCGTTGACTCGATTTAATGACGACATCCTCCTTGAGGGCATCAGCTGGGCATTGCTGGAAGGAATGTGCAGACGGGTACAATACACAACTAACCGAGAAAGCTAATGATTGGAGCACCCAATGCTCCATTGATTGGCCTTAGGCATTAGGCCTAGGCTATTCTCAAAGAACAAGCGGACAATTTCAACGAGTCAGGGCATGTAAGCCGTTTATATGTGTTGCAGGGCTAGGATAGCCATTTGAATGCAGAGCAGCTCAGGTAGGAAACGGCCACCTCCCTCTGCATGATGCAGACACCAAATCTGTCCACACAAACAACAGTTCTCACCCTGAATGGCCAGCTTTTTACTGCTAGTTCATATACTGACACACTCACACAACCTACAGCAAGGCCAATAAATGCTAACAAGAATCTTAATTAATCAACAACATTCAGTCATGATTCATTGTGTTACTTAGTGAAATCAGATCCAATTTAGAACCCATTTATCAACAAACATTTTGACTTCCTAAGACAATTCCTTCTTTGAAGTGAACCGTTCATTTGTTAAAAGACAACCCACTAAGTGGTCACGAGTCGTCATTCGCTCCCCTACCTTATCAGGCCTTTGATTGACAGCGGCAATAACCAATGCGCCTCTGTATAGTGATTTTTCCATCATGAGCAGAGCTGGATTACTTGCTCTCAGGTTATTGAAAGTAGCAAGATCGCGTTCCCCGCCTCATTGTATATTTAATACCCATTCACAACTAAGTGCAGCAAGGGTTGTAAAATAAATAAGAGTATATCACTTGTGATTTTGTTAGTGGATGCAGTACGATATGACGTGAACAAACGATCTTGTGTGGGTGAGTTCAAGCACTAAAATCAGTGATGGAACACCCACCTTAAATCCATAAGGATTCGATTATACAGTCCCAACCGCTAGTTTTAAAACACCGTTACGGGGTTGACTGTGCATTGTTCGCACACAGAGATGATTCTGGAAAACATATTACATCTTACACTCGACCTCCAAAGCAATTTCCGATTACAACATTCAGTAGTTCCAATAGACAGATTTTTAAATAGTGTAGCGAACGGAATCCTTTATAATATAAAAAATGTATCCGATTTAATTCCTTTAGCTTCCAGCAGTGCGCTTTTAACATTGGCAAGTCATGGAGAGGTCAAGTCAAAGATTCTCCATTCGGGTTAAGGCAGACCACTCGCTTATAACCTTCCCCTTTTGCAGAGGATTTCATTTCTCCAGGAGCAGCGAAAAGAAGAGGTCGACACGAAAGCCACTTGCACAGCAGGAAGAGAGGTGTTTTTGGGCCAGGCCGGCCCGGCGAGTCTGCTGGGATGTGATGACAGTACTGCCCCCAGCAGCGGGGCGGTTACCGGGCTTCTCCGCACATCTCAGGAGGCCTGCCTGTGGCCACCAAGCGAACGGCGACGCCTCAGCTGTCCCTAGTTGAGGTGGAGAACCTGCTTCATGCACTCGTAGGTGGTGAAGGCCACAGCTTGGGACGGCACACAGCGGATGTAGTTGAGAGACAGGCCGCGGTACAGTCCTTTCTTAACTCCATACTGGCTGTACACGTATTTTAGGGTCTTGGTCAGAGTACTGTAAAGAAAATGTTTGTTTTAAAATAAAAACACGATCAGAACTATCTGAGACATTAAAAACAGTTTAACAAATGAATAAGGGCAAAAAAGCTATACATATATTTCATATAAGGGAGTGACTACTGCACAATCAAACGATAACTAACTCCAACTCAACAGACATTCTGCAATACCCTACAACA
The DNA here is from genome assembly GCA_025775065.1 of Hiodon alosoides. Classification (NCBI taxonomy): domain Eukaryota; kingdom Metazoa; phylum Chordata; class Actinopteri; order Hiodontiformes; family Hiodontidae; genus Hiodon; species Hiodon alosoides. Next base: position 16,297 of record JAOYSI010022090.1, on the reverse strand, counting down.
CACCACAGGGTAAGCTGGATGGTAAGTTGCTCGGGATGCCCAGATGGCACACCTGGCACAGACCACACAGAAGACCCGAAGATATTTAACTCGCTGCCATTAAGCCCTTGACCAGAGAGGTGCTGCCATAGCACTCTAAAACTTCTCCTGGGTTCCAGGATTGGTAAGACTTACAGGCATTTCTCAGAGTCAGGGAGGACGGTTCCCAACTGCATGCGCCGACGAGCCACGTCCAGAGGGTAGCTGGGAAATGAAGGAGTTTGGGGGTTAATCAAGTTAATTAACGGAAATCCGCAACTACATTTCCTGAGCATGGTTCAGCAGTTAGTAAGGACTCCACGCCAAACAGCAACAAGAGGAACTGCAGTCGCCTAAAATAATTTACTGTAAAATTGACAACAGCTGTCTCTTAAATTTAATAAATAATTCAACATTGCTATGGATCTAATAATGTACCGGGGACTAACAAGCAAACTTAAAGTTATTAGTCATGATAACTAGCTTGGATATCTCAAAACATTTCATTGATGTCACTAGTTTACTGGCCATTTGGTAGGAAGTTCTACTTAGAAAAGAAACAAAGTTGTCACACATAGATGGCCATTTTCTGACCCACTCACGATATAGTCTGCGCAATGGCCCCGGCAACCCCCCCACACAGCAGGTTGACGTGGGTCTTCAGCACCATCACTTCCGGGTTGTCCGAGGAGGGGCGGCCCAGCAGCTCTGGGGCGTGGGCCAGTCCCAAACTCTTCAAGGTGCCAAAGGTGAAGAAGGAGAAGCCTGCAGGTGAGGGAGGGAAGCGAACCTCATACTGAGAAAGGTAGGTATTCATGTTAAGATAAAATGTGTGTCTGGGACAACAGCAAAAGAACAAGACATCTTGAAAGAGAAATCCCACAGCACTGTTACAAAAAAGAAATACAGCAGTGTATGACAGATTCCACCTATAGAAGACAACACACCTGCATATGGAGCCATGCCAATGATGGTTGGAGTCAGCCCCCTGTAAAACCCAGACATGCCCCCTTCCTTTAAAAAAAAAAATAAATAAATAATTTTTTTAATTTAATTCGGTGCAAATTTCTCCGACTGGGGATCCTTTAAGGCGTGTACGTAAGGGGCTTACCTTCCGGTAGATGGTCTGAAAGGCATTGGCAATACCCGTGTACTGGTGGTACCCTTTCACCTGGAAGGCCAGGCGGGCTCGAACCACATCCAGGGGATACGTGCAGATGACTGCAGTAATTCCTATAACCGGAACCATGCACATGCACAAAGCACATTTAACATCAGTGATAAGGAGCACCAAATTTGTGGATACCGATTTGATCATCTCTCGTAAGCTGTACCTTACCGGCCATAGATCCGGCCATAAGCCGATGGATGTGCTCAGATATTCTCAGCCTCTTGCTTAAAAACTAGTGACATGAATAAAAATTGAGTTAGAAATTGTATTATATGCAGCAATACTTGTAAAAGTTCATTCTAATACAAATCAGGATGTGCAGGACGTGCTAAACATTTACAAGCTCAAACGAACGCTACCAACCACACTTAGCAGCAGAGGGGTAGGACGCATAACATCTTATGGTGCTGCCACAGCTTACCCTTTTGTAATTGTCGAATGCCATAAACTGAATGGCTCCGTAGGGAAATATTCGGACCATCATGGCACCATTCCCTTTGTACAAGCCAAGGAAGCCCTCCTTCTTTGGCACAGCTCGTATTGTGGCAAGCACTCCTGCATGCAACCCAGGGAACAGTCCCTCAGCACGGACACACTGTGGTGAGCCCATATAACACGTTAAACCTTTGGTGAGCAAACTTTAAGAACGCCTCTTAAGGAGATATATTTGCTGAAAATCGCAATATGGCTCCATTTTTCATTAATCATTACACTTACATGATGGCTGTAATAGTTTAGAAACATGTCTTACAATGACACTTATTGCATTTACAGTATGAGCGTGTAATATCAATGTAGACTTAAACACATCATCGCACATGAAGCTAGAAGTGAATCTATTCGGAGCTTACTAGTGTTTTTACTCACCCAGGTGTTTGTAATGTGGATTTTGGGCTTGCAGTAAAATCTTCACTCGGTCGAGAGGCGCAATGGTGGACTTGGCACAGCATCCTGCAACACCTGCACCAAGAAGGGATTAAACACGTTACCTGCATTATTACGTTTACCCACAGCAACTAAATCACATCATACCCAAACACTGACACTGTTTGCCACAGAGACCCCACTCTAAAAGAGTTCTAAAATCTAGCTGGTTAGGCGTTAAGGTTAAGGACAGCCTAAGATATTTAAAGGTAACTCTTACTAAATGGCACTGAAAACTTAATTTACCTAGCTAGTTATCCATTTCATTGGCGAATTGTCACCAGGTAGGAACCAGCAGGGTTTCTCTTTTTTTGTTATCAGAGACACCAGTTGACTTCCAGGACACCTGTCAAGTCTACGAATTGACAGGCGGCTTGAAGGAGACCACTGGTACTTTCTCTCCTTGTAGCAGGATTTATGGCGATGCGCCAAAAAGCATTAGCACTATTAGCAATTCCAAATTTTTAAATACTTTTTTCAAAAATGCCAGCTGAGTCTTGCAAGTGCCTTAGTAGGTAAACTCACTTGAGAGCAGACGAATCCATTTCTATCTCCAACTGTGACCAGGACAGCCCTGCAGCGGGCACATCATTGGCAGAGCCCCGCCCAGACAATGGCATGTTAAATCGACAGCGATTCAACTGGCCTGTTGCTAACGAGTGTCTCCTATCGTCTTTCTGGGCACCTGAAGATTGGAACTGCTGTTAAGAGGGACGTGCCTCTCTTCCAATCGGCACTGAACCTCTACACAGCCCGCAGTGTGGAAAAGAAACCGGGCGACTAGAGGGCGACTGGGATTGGAGGAGACTAGCCATACTTCCTCGCCCTCACTGTGTGTAAGGTTGCTGGATTCGTAATAACAACCATTAGCACAATTTGCGATTCCAAATTGGGGAGAGAAAGAAAAAAAAACAGTAAAAAAATAAATAAATAGCGCCAGCTATCGTTATCTCGTTTTACAAGCGATAAAAATTTAATAACATCACTTTAATAACAGTAATGGTGATCCTAAACAAATAAGCTCAATGGTATTGGGTAAGATTTAGTACTTGATAGTTTGAAGTAAACCCGTAAGATTAATTCAGTGCTCAGTATTTTGACATTGTGCAACTTACATAACATTAAGCCTTGGGCTAGGTATCAAAGTTTATTTGGCAATTCGGTGTAACAACGGCACAATCGCAATTTACTTTCAGCGATCAGTAAACGAGAAGGGAATAAAATGGCTTTTCGGTGAAAGTACAAACAAAGATGTGAAGATGCGTGCATACCTCATGACATTGACATAATTTAACCATTTAAATAATGTAAGCAATCGCTGAAATTTTTAGGGGGCGTTTACTTCATTTCAATATTCTATCAATGATATTTCTCATAACTCAGTGTCATTCACAGTGTCGTTAGCTTTTCCTCGATTTCACACCACAGTTTTAATTTAAATTATAAATACCCCAATATTTTCAGTTTCATAATAAAATAGAAAATATTCTGCAATAAATTATCGTTAGCTGTACGTGTGTTTGTTAAAAAAATAAAATAAATAATAAATAAAAAAAGATCTTACCTCCTGCCACAAAGGAGCGGACCCAGTAATAGTCCCTATGACCTGGGTTGGGCAACTGCGAGCGAGCCGTCGTTGACACGGACACCTCCGTAGACATTATGCGTTCGTTCAAAATTCAAATACATCCATATCTACGGTGCAACGAAATGGAATAAGAGCAGAGTCGTTAAATCTAAACTTAACCACAACACACTCGAAACCGCCAGACAGAAGTACGTACCTAGAAAAGGGGACCTATCACCTCAACGTGGATTGGACAAACTATGTGTGAATGCTGTGTGGGTCGTCAAGTACGGATGTGCTGTAGGGTCATGTTTTAGGCACACGAATATTACAGTCTCTATAATACTTAAAACTACATACTGCAGGGCCTGAGGTTTCAGGTCACGTGGTCCTCTCGGCATATTTGTTTCCTCCTCGAAGTCAGGAAGTAATAAAACTACGAGTAAAAGAATTCCTCCCCACGTGTCTTATAGCAAGCTAACAGCAATACGCAGAAACATTTCTAAAACCTATAAACTAAACCTATAACTAGCCAACACGTTTTAAGATATTCAGCTGGCTATTTGTCTAACCGATTTCCATTTTTAAAAAACAGTTGGATAGCTAATAATAAAATAAACCTAATCTGTGAATTAGTACTTGATTTAATGATAATGCAGATGACAAACAAAAATGCGAAACGGAGCTGGATAACCTGCGGGTTGACGACTGGTACCTAGCTTGTAAATTAAAACTAAGGGAAAAAATAATGATAACGGTCGATACGTTTATAACCTTGAGGTTTTGTTTCAAATGCTCGTTACAAGCTAAATGTCATGTGCGTGTTGTAGCTATTGTCGCTGCAATAATGAAGGTTAAATGTCAAATTATTGTTTCGAAACTTAACGTCCGTGTACTCTTTCAACAAATAAGCCAGAGGTGTCAAATTCAGATCCACAAGAAATGCATGGCAGGCACTCGATTAAAAAAATAAAATAAAAATCACCACAGCGTGCGATAGTTCATTAATTGCCACATATACCTGTTAGCTACCCGTCTACTTCGCATACGTTTTGCAATTATTTGAACTCTAGAGAACCATAATTGCGAATCGACAGGAGATTGACCACTCTCTAAATTCCCGAGAAGTCTAGCAGGCGAAGAAGTGTCCCATTAAAATGACTTAACCGATTCGGGTAGCTATCAAAATGTATACTAACAACTTACAACCTCGCGCGTAAAAAAGAACAGACAGTTCATTGTAATTTATTGCACACTCGATTCTTGCCACATATCCAACATAGTAACTAAGTAGCATTCAAGGTGAAGTTAAAGTTGCAACCAAGTAGCGATTGACAAGCAGCTCTGTAGTCTTTACTGATGACGATTCTTTCTTCGAGTCCCAGTAGTAACCTTCTTGAGAACGACATGAGCCTAAATAGATAATATGTAAATCTGTGTAGTTATTATAGAATCCTGATCTTAGTTGTCTTTTCTTGAAAAGTTACCACAACGCACGCTCTCCTACCATGACTATTTGCTAAATTATGACATTTTACTGAACAGTGCCAATGAGCACTTTTACCTTTACATCGTTGGTGTCCTTCATCCCCTGGTTCGTGTCGCACACTAAAGGCGTAATTGAGGTTTTCGATGTCAAACATTTCTCCGCTCCTTGTTGCCCAGTCTTAGCAAATGGTAACGGCAACCACTTTAGTGTCAGCCAATCAGATGCGATGATTTTCTTAGGCTCCGGGGCTGCATGTAAACTGTAAACCGAAGGATTAAAATAAAGGGTGAAATAATTCGTTTAGCAGTAGAAAAACGTCTTTCTTATCTGCATACCATTACAAAGAGGAAGCTCCAATACTTCTCAATGTGACAAATCAAGATTCATGGCCAGGCCAGTGTTGAGACCTCTGTGGAATGGTCTACCTATTGTGGTCTGGGATGCAGAGTCATGTCTACATGTTTATATATAACCCAAGAGTCTTTTTTACAAAACTCAGTCCATGTGATTCTTAAACCTGTCAAATATATTACCTTGTTTTTTGTTTTTGTTTTTTTTTCTTCTCATACCCTATTTTGTAATCCAAGGAATCCATTCAGTTTAATCACTGGTCAGGTTCAATACAGTACTGTTCAATAGCAGACTGTTGTTTCTCTCTAATAATACATTATGCCTTATAATTAATAAAACCGACATTTTCAGAATTAATTGTCAGTGATGGCATGTGCATTGTATATAGCTGGAATCGTGAAGCCTGCAAATAACCCCAGCAAGGGGAAGGATTATTTTCGATCGCAGGCCATAAACCATCAGCGTTGCCAGCTGTTCAACGAGCAGCTTGTGTTTCCTGGGAAAGAGGCAAGAACCTGTGCCGACAATTAAAGCGTTGTTTACATTCCGAAATCTGGCTGTTTGCGTGGGTTTACCATGGGTTAAATTCAATTTACAAGAGCCAGGTAACTTAAACCTCGGCTGAAGAAAACTGAAGAAGAAATGCAAAGTATTATGAAAAACAACCAACCAGTCAACTCACAGAAAAAAGGACAGTCAACACTGTCGGTTCATTGATCTTTTTGAATCAGCAATAACAGACAGCTATACTGCCAGCCATAAATAGGTCGCATCTAACATGCCAATATTCTAAAAAATCCGGAGGAATTTTATTTGTATTTATTTCCGAGTTGCGCTTTTGGCACTCGCACTGTTGTAAAAAGCCATAATTTACAGACTATAGTAAGTAACACTGCAGCTTATAATTGAGGGGAAGTATTGTCACACATGGCGTCCATTAAATGAGCATCCAGAGATTAATATAGAACCAAGTTAGTTCCAGTTGTTTGGGAGCCAAATATGACTCCTTACCAACCAGCCACCCGTTCCACCTGAACTAACCACAGTACCGAAAACGTAGTTCTGAATGTAAGTACTGAAGTAAGTAAATTGCTTTGGTAAGTAAATTATTTTGTCCTGATGCTTTCGATTAAAAAATAAAAAATGATGTGCGACTCAGCGAGAGAGTCCCGTCAAATAGGGCTCCTATATGGTCACAGAAACTGCTATAAAGCTTAACAACAGCTCAAAAGTCATAATCTGCAAAGACATGGTTTCAAAGTCAAATTAAACAATGATTGGTCATTTCATCGAAAATATTACTCTATTTATATGTATAGTGATATCTCATAGTAATTTAAACAATATTCACGTACTGTGGGACGTAGTTTTTCGCATAAGTTACAGCCCATCGGAAAGTAAGGAACTCCTGGGTGGATAAAGCCGCGTATGAAAGACTCCACTTCAGGTTTTTACTTCTTCCCTTTCGCGTCCATTAAAGAGCAGTGTTGACTCGAGACTGTGTGGGTCTCGTCGGGGCGAGGGGCTGCCTTGAATGGTATGACAGGGAGGGTTTACGGTTTGATTGTATAGCTAGTTTAAATCCCGTGGTCACGACATTTACATACTAGCTTTACTCGAATTACTGTACCCGCAGTAGTAGTTAAACTGGTGTTGCCAACAATATCTGCGAAGGGAAAGTAAAAGGATCGACAGTGTCTTCCAAGAGTGGAGTATTATTAGCAATACAGACAACTGTCCTTCTGGTATGTAAAGTATTCGAGCTGTCTTTTAAAGTAAAAGTGTAAATAAAATCATAGCAGGAAGAACTGTGAATTGATTGCCGGCAGTACTGTCTTTTAAGTTAGCCTAATAACTTAAACAGATCCATCACCACAAGTGCGTAATTTTAGTTATTAAAAAGCAACTGTAGTGGGCTAGCAAGCAAGTTCACTAGTTAATAAACTTTAATCTACCACTGCTAACTTGCATGTATGTAGTGTCCCGTCTAATGTAGTACAAAGTAGTTTCTTTAGTTTACTAGGTAATGTTTTGAAACATTTTTACTAAATTCAAGACAATGTGGCATAACTAGCTAGCATATTTGTATTATGTGAAAAGTAGCTGTCTGTCATAACATTTTACTATTAAAATTTTTTTTTTTCCTTGCTGACAGGAGGAATTGATGTGTGAATACGAAATAGAACATTCTTTTTTTCAATAGACCTAATGGTTTTTCTGAATACATTGCCTTTGACTGGGTGTTAAAAGTAACAACACTTTTAAAAAAGTGACTACCAAAATGTCACGGACCATCGCCATTCCCTTTCTTAAAAAAACATGTCAAACGTATAATGCGTTCATGTGGCACTCCAACTCTAACTACTGAGGACGTATCAGTGCTGCGGTTTCAACCCTGATCCTGGTGCCCGATGTGTAAATCATTTTTTTGTCTCAACCTATTTAATTAATTAACTTAATTAAGTAGGTCTAGGTTCGACTGAGTTGTTAATTTGAAACTGTCCGCAGCATTATCTTCGAGTTTTTTTATAACCTTTTTTGTGTGTAAAAAATGAATTATTATAAGTGAATGTGGAAATTAAAAATTTGTAATCAGTTTAATTGTAGTTGATTAGCTGTTAAATATTTCAATCCTGATGAGATGTAATCATTTAAATTATCAAATTATTTTGTATTGCCGCGATTAAAAAAATTGGCCCCATAGTTACAGAGAATATGTGTGAATATTTGCCATAGTGTGCCAAATAGTTTAGGGCAATATCGATTAATATTAGTTATAGTAATATGATTATTTATAACAAAGAAAAACTTTTGCAGACTGAAATTCCAGTGGGGAATGTGGAGAGAGGTGATTTGTTACTGCATGGCCATACTATGTGTAGTACTTACACGAAGTATGCCTATTCGATATGCCTGAAATCTAAATAATTTAATAAAATTGTATGCCTGACTGATCAGAGTTGTTCATTTGGTATTTTATAATCTCCCACAGAAGCTGTGCATAGTTCAAAAATATAGTGAAGGATTTAGCTTGGTTTGTATTTCTGTACTTTTAAAGAGCAGAAGACCCTCAGGCTACCTAACACGCTTCCTAGTAGGTCTGCTCTCATTCGTTCTGTTAATGTCAATGACGTAAATTACATGTTCTTTCTGTTTTTGCAGAACTCTAACTTATTTCTCTCACAAACGTCTTTTTAAAGATGAAGACACCAGCTTTTAAACGCCACATCTAAAAAGTAAAGAGATAACCTAACTCGGTGCACACAATTTCCCAACACCTCACGCCCATGTCTCCTCCCTCAGCTGTTTACCCTACCTGTCTTTCTAAGCCGAGCAATGCCTCGCATTCCGAAACCTTCTAAAAAGTTACCACTTCGGAGGCGGAGCAATGGGAGGGCAGCGACCCCTCTAACTGTGAGGAGACGGTTGCAGAGCTCCAGGAAACACAGAGGGCAGAGGGGAGGGACTGGGAGGGTCAGAGCAGAGAAGCAGGCAATCCGGCGACCGCAGGACTCTCATATCAGCAGGTCTACCTGCGAGGGTCCACTGGTCTCCCAAAACAACAATAAAGATGCCCCTGTCCTAACAAGGTCCATAAAGCTCAAGTGTTCACTGACACAGCAAGGTTTATCAGTGGCGACTCACAGTCAAGGCACACTGCGGTCCCAGCGTCAGACAGAGGGTTATGGAGGGAGGGGTGTCAGTTCACGAGCTCACCTGGGACATGGTAACCATCAAAACGCCGAAGGATCCAGCCACTGTCATGAGGACCATCACAGCCCTGAAAGATCTCAGCTGGTGGTCACAGAGATGGAGGAGGATATAGTGACTACTTCAAATGAGGGTGGGAAGCGAGTTCTGAAAACCGAAACGGAGCATTCAAACCGGATTCACTCAGTGGATTCGGAGCTGGCTGTCGAGGTGGGTCTCATCACAGAGTTCAATCAACCAGGTCTTGTAAAATCCCCCTGTCCGATACCATATGTTATGGACATTTCAAACCATGGTATGGAAATCTGTAAAGAGGTGCTTTCTACTTTGCACCATAACCACAATCAGATAGTCCAAGCCAGCCCGACGAGCCCAAATTCACCAGATTCTTTCCTTTTGCCTCCTGGACATGGTGTGGAACCTGTGAATGGCTGTATAACATCAGAGCTTTCCATGGCAACTGAAAGCATTCAGACTGTCCCACATTCGGTGGCTTCAGAGCCACATAGTGTTGAGCAGACTAAACATCTTCCTGGAAGCACTATGTTGTTGTTGGGAGCCAATGGGAAAACAGACATGTTTGTGGGATCCAGTGGGGATGCTGGAGTGTCAGTGGAAGCTAATGGGGAAGCTGGAGTATTGTGGAAAGCCAATGGAGATATTAAAGATTCGGGGGAAGCAATTGGGTACACTGAAGTTTTGGTGGGAGCCATTGGAGAAGCAGGACTGTTGGTGGAGGGCAATGGAGACAAAGGAGTGTCCGTAGGAGTCAATGTGGATGTGCCTGTGTCAATGGGAACCAACAGAGACACGGAAGGGTCAATAGGAGTAAATAGGGATGCAGGCGTATTAGTGAGAGCCAATAGGGAATCTGGAGGGTTGGTGGGAGCCGATAGCGATTCAGGAGGGTTGGTTGGAGCCAATGGGTATTCGGGAGGGTTGGTGGGAGCCAATAAGGATTTAGGAGGGTTTGTGGAAGCCACTGGGAATTCAGGAGCTCCGTCATTTCTCCATTCAAGCTTAGATGTCCCCAGATCTGCCTTCAGTTTGAATTCATTGCCAAAACCTATATCCGAGAGCAAGATCATCTGCAGTTCAGAAAGCAGCCCCTCTTCCTTTGAGACTGACTCAGAGCCTGGTTGCTCTGACCTAGTGCTTGGGCCCATGGCCCTGTCCTCATTCTCCCTCTGGGAAGGAGGCCTCCATAACACCTGGTTGAAGCATGAGAAGAGGAAACGGAGCAGGTGCGGGGCCTGCAAGCCGTGCCTCTGCAAAGTCAACTGTGGGCAGTGCAGTTGCTGCCTGAATCGCAAGACTGGTCACCAGATCTGCAAGCTGAGGAAGTGCATTGAGCTGAAGAGACGCCCTCCTGTGTCGACAGCTGAGGTAAGGAGCTGGACTGTTCATTAGAGATCTACAGTGAAGATGCTAAATTAAAAAAAGAGTATTAATCGTTAGAGTACGGTTCAGTCCTTGGTTGGAAGAACTAAGCAGTCTTTAAATATAGTGGCAAGGCAAGAAACACACAAAACTGACTAGGCAGTTGATGTAGATTCAGTACATTGTTGCAATGCATTAAAAAATACAATGACGTTAAGTACAGCAATAAAGGGGTGGCTCGTGCAGTAAACGATTCAGTTTGGTTTTAGAAAGAACAAATCATGACTACAGAACAAAATATTTTCAGTAGCCATGATTTGTATAGCAGTCTGCACAGTAGTGGGTATGTTATTCCATTCCTTCGAGTGCCTGCCTGGAAGCAACAAACAATCATTGTTTCACCTTACCCATTTTATTATCTGGTGGTTATGATGATATCATTACTTGGTGCAGTCTAGCCCACTACTTGTTTGAATGTTAAAACTTAACTTGTTCTTTTGTGTGCGTTTATATCAAGCATTACGGCAGAGTGTTAATTTATGTACAGTCGTGTGCTATATAATTTTTGGTCATACAAAATGCTGAGCATGTGTCCGTGAGCAGCATGTTTACAAACATGATGTGGTCCAACGTGACGGGGAAGAGCTGCCTCCATCCTATGGGGGAGACTGTCCGTGGGCAGCGCAGCAGCCGGCCGGACTCGCAGCTGAGCGTGATCGTGACGGTGAGAACAAGCTGCCCACATGGGCGGGCGGCTCAGTCGTGTCTCTGGGCAGCGGGGCTGCCGGACTGCCCTCGTCACAGGCTCGTGCCTACTCGCACAGTCATTGTTTCTCCAGCTGACTCACACTTTGCTGGGGAAGCGATACCGCTGGCTGAGCAACAAGTTAGCACCAAATCAAGGGTCGGATCTCGGATTTTCAGTGGAACAGGCTCTCCGAAAATGACAGGCAGCCAAATCTCCTTTAGAGACCGAGCTGTTGGCAATCCATACTAATTCGTGCCATTCGTCACCTCTGCAGAGCTGGAATGGGGTTTAACAAAATCTTAGGAAGTTTTTAGGAATGAATTGTCATGTGCCACGTGCATGGGGGTGGGGGGAGGGGGGGGGCAACAAGGGTTGCGGATGTTTCAGGTTATCCGGTAATTGATATCTTATTACCATCGTCTTTAAGTGATAACATCATTCTGAAAGATGTCCTGGTTGAAGGGCATATTTAATCCAGGTTTAGCACACCACTAGCTCCTTCCATACCACGACATCCATGTAAAGTTGCCTGTAAGTCTTGCTAATTCTAGGGTGTATAATATTATACCTACATATTGTTTATCCTCCTGCCTTGTAACAGGATGGTAGATAATTGAGAATGTAAACTATACACATTGTATTAAAACAGATTTTTATGATGACTTTGATATCTATATTTATAATTTGATATTGTTGGCATGCTATTAGATGTCACTGTTTACATCGCAGAACAAGCCGTTTCTGTGCAGCAACTTTTGCATATGAATGGCTCTGCCCATGCTTGGAGCTGAAGGTGTTAATTTTATGACGCCTGTTGAGTTCAGTCACAGCTTGTTAGGGACAGTTGGGAAGGCTTGCTGGGGGTTATGCGTTTCCCCTCCCATCAGCTGTGCCACATCCGTGTATGTAATCTCTTTGAGGGCGATTTGAGGGCGTTCTTAGAGTGGGCAGCCATTGGTTGTACAAAGCTAGAGAGCAACTTCCTCCACGGTGCAGAGACAATAGGAACCTGCAGATTCAGGTATGGTGTCTGTTTTATTAAGCTTATTGTTTTTGTAGGTTATTTTACTGATGCTTGGACGGGGCATGGTAAACGGCGGGGAAGTTGTGCAAGCGGATTCGATCTCAGTGCCTTTTCAATAGCGGGGAGGATTTGGCCTCCTCCAGCAGTCTGCATGCATGGACAGGTGTAAACTGACACACCCGTGTTGGTGCTGAACCTGACAAAGCTCCTGGGTGAACCTGATTGGTGCCGGCTCTCCCGGTTGGAGGAGCCAGTTGAGCCTGCTGGGGAATGGGGGATGATGTCGTAGGCTGGCTGGGTTTGCGCTGCCAGAGATGTGAGATGGGTGGCGTGGGGAAAAGAGGAATTTCTTGAGGTCGTCACCACTTTAAGCTCGGCCAGATTTTGTAACACTTTGTAACACAGCCAGTAGATTGTCCTGTTCAAGATCTGGTGAGACATGTGAGTCTGAAACCAAAAATATTTCAGATGAATGTAATCCACACATAACTGACAGGCACCTGTTGAGTCCACTCTCTTACAACGTGGCAGAGTGTGATTAGGTGGAGCTTCGACTTGAAATGCTAAATAAGAGTATCCCTTGGTGCCCTGCCATTTCCTGCAAATTCAGTCATCACACTGATTGGCTCAGTCCAGGGGAAATGCACTTTATGTTATGAAGATAGAGAAGGTATTCCGTCTGATGGGAGGTTTGATTCAAAGCCACTTGGCTGTAAGCAGCTGGAAGCTCTCCATAATTTTATGACTTTAAAATAGTGTGCTGACTGATCATTTTAAATACCGCTAATTGCCGTTATCATTCTTCAGATCGTTATTAGGTAAATGATTAAAAGGTGCTAATGTGTAAAACGTAAATATGTTTTTAATCCCCAGATGGTGGAACTCAGTGAAGGGTATAGCAGCTGTGCCCCTGCCCATCTGGGTCCCATGGCTCGAAACTCGGTCGATAGAATCCGTAGTTCTGTAAAAACGATCAAAACCAGTCATTTGCATCTGCAAAGAGGGAAACGATGAACCACAGTCACCGTTTTCTATGTTTCGGTCGTCATCCTGTGACCATACTTCAGGCCCAGTTTCCCTCCTGTGGGCTATTGCCACAGACTTGAACTTCTATTATTTATTATTCTTATTAGCACATTTTCTGCACTTTTGGGGGGGCTGTATTAGCAGTTTCTTTCTTTCTTTCTTTGCAAAGCCATGTGTAAAGCGCTTTAACCCATGATGTGGTAAACGCATATGAGTTCAGACTTGACCCCACAGTCGTCGGTATTTGGCTCCCTTCCCTGCTGCACAGATGCTGTGTGTAAAGAGTGGAAAATGTTCTGGTCCCCTTGTGTCCGCGCGGGGAGACCGCGCCAACTTCTGCAGCCGCAGGACGAGAAGGCCTGGCGAGTGGAGTGGAGGGGAGATGGACGGTCTCAAGGTGCTCGCGCTCAGTCTTTGTAGAGCGCCGTGATTTATATGGCCAGTGTTGCAGCGCTTTGCTTTGCTTGGCGCTGGCGGAAAAAAGTGAAAATTAGGCGAGCAGAGGGTGAAGCATACCGAGTCTGGCAAGGCCGCATTCACGCACTCCCGACAGCGTGTTGTAACCGCTCGGACACCGAGGCTGAGCCGCGTGACTGGGCTCGTACCCACAGGGCCTTTCCACTTAAACAGCACCGTGTGTTGCTTGTCCGGAATTGCCTGGGGATGGCCCCAGCAGACCTCGCGGGGCAGAAACAGCACTGATGCTGAAGATCAGAAGATTCCTAACTATGCTTTTATAACGTCGTAAAACTATTTCATAGTGAGAAAACAGTAATCTGTGGTTACCAATTGTATAGCAAAAATAACATTTTTAAAAGGAATAAGCATTATGTAGTCATGTCTGAGGATGGCTTGATGGTTATAGCTTCCGGTATTTTAAAACTCTTTTAGTAAGACAGACTTCCTTTTGCGTGTTTTTCAAAAACAGCGAGAATTCCATAGGTGGTTAGGGAAGCAGGGAGGTGGTTAAACAACCCGTTCGTTACCTAGGGAGTGGTTGCCTCGGCGATGGGGTTATAGACTTGACCCTACCTGTGTGCCCCAGGGGGAAAGCACTCCCTGTATACCTGCTTTGCTGTGTAAAGTGGCTCCACTCACAGTAGTATACCTCTTACCCTTGAAAACAGTTTACTTGTATGGGAATCAAATGCTTATAGCTTCATATGGTACATGTTATATTAATAATTAGTGTGTGGAGAGTTTTATAGGGGAATTCTGTATTTTTTCATGAAAACTGTTCAGTTCAAACATTGCATAAGCCAGCAGTTTGACGTTGTGGTAAGGAATCCAGCTCTCGGTAAATTGGTTGGTAGCTAATAATGTAGGATAAAATGAACAACAGCACAGGATTTACATGTGAACATGATGGACTGGTCTTCAGTATTCTTCTTCGACTCAGCAGCTTTGTGTCTCCAGTCTTGAGTGTCCTTGATTGGGTGTATTGCCCCATCAGTGTTGACTCCTGTGCTTGGTAAGGCTGGCACAACAGATGGCATCAGGCATCAGTAGTAATTATATGTGCCCAGAGGAAATGACCTCGAAGGAAGCCTTCCTAGAGGAAATGACCTCATACCGAAACCTTCCCAAAGGCAGTGACCTCAAGGGAAGCTCCCTCAGTGGGGGAGCCTGTCCCCGTGGGGCTGGTGGATGGTGCTGAAGACCCAGGTGGTGTTCTATGAGTTGCCATGGCGATGACAGAGCCGGTGGGGTGAAACATGTGGGGTGAGAGGAAGTGCCTAGTAAGGTTTGTGTATAACCTGCTGCAACAGATTTATAGAAACATTTCTATATTGTTCAGTATTCAAAATAAAAGGCTGAGATTTTTCCTGTGCCGTTTGAACCATGAGCCTCGGTTCAATCTGTTGCACAGACCCAAAGCTGTCGGAAGTGGGGTGCTGGTCTTCAGAGAAACTTGCACTGCTTACCAATGGAATTGTTTCAACACGCTGTAGAATGTTGTTTTAGTTTCAGTAGCAATACCTGCTGCTGAACCTGCCAATGAACGATTCCCCAGGTGGCTGGGAGCTCTTCATCTCGTACCTAATCTCATACCAGACGACGCTACACTGCTCATCTACTGGAGATAACATGAGTGACAACTCTGTGTGGATGTTAAAAAAGGATCGACCTGCTAAACCGAGACTTGATCACCATGGTTACTAACCAGTTCTACCTGGACTTCTTCCCACAGTGGCTGTTTCTGGCAAACATAACAGGACCAGTTTACATTTCTCATTGGTTTTTCCTATACACACCTGCTGGGCCTCATGGTACTCGGATGTCCTCTCATTAACGCATCGCAAACATTTACTTTTTCAAAGTGTAGAATAGACTACATATATTTTTAAATAAAGATGAGCTACATGGTCTCTTGGTTTATATGGATGTTTGCATTATTGACCTTCTTATGGCAAAAACTTTGGTTACTCTCTGTTTTATTGACTCTGGTATCATCTAACATATTGCTACTGTCAGTGCCGTTGCGCATAGTACAGGTATAAAGCATGAGAAGCCATAGGGGATGTGCTGAGTATAAAGATAATTGTTGTGTAAACTCCACCACCTCTGTGGAACTGGTGTACCAGCCTCCCACATCTCATAGCAACAGGAAGCCAAGGTGACTTCTGTGGCATGCTTTACCTGTCCGATTATGGGAGTGCCGCACAGCGCGGGGCTGAGCCAGATGCACTGGCCGCACGCTGTCAGTCCGCACGCTCTCAGTCCGCACGCTCTCAGTCCTCACGCTGTCAGTCCTCACGCTCTCATTCCGCACGCTCTCAGGCCGCACGCTCTCAGGCCGCACGCACTCAATCCGCACGCTCTCAGTCCGCACGCTCTCAGTCCTCACGCTGTCAGTCCTCACGCTCTCATTCCGCACGCTCTCAGGC
>JAOYSI010022069.1:0-34560 GCA_025775065.1 Hiodon alosoides | reverse complement strand
TTTGCCTAATGATTTAATAGCACCCCCACCCCCCCCCCCCCCCCAATTCCAACTGCCATATGCTCTCCAGTCAATACCCTTCCCCCATCACGTCCCTATGGTCCTCAGATTTCCCCTCCCTCTCCAAAGCGACTGTCCCATTCAGTAAAATGCTTTTCATTTTGGTTACCCCCCACTTGATCTCCGCTTACCCCGGGTGAAGTTGTTTTTCTTTAATTCTCTGCATGGTCAGAGCGCAGATCTGGTCTCCGGGCACACGGTCCAGTTGATCGATTTGACTTTTTCGTACAGTGCAGCGTGACCCTTCAAAATCAACATCACGCTTTACAGAGCACAGTCTTACCAAAGATTAGTGTTCCGCTGTCCGGTGGGAGGGAAAGATCTGGTGTAAACATGTCTTTGTGGCTCAGATCTGGGTCACCTCTGGGGTTCATTCTCTTACATAACCTGCAATAATCCACCCAGAGAACAGTGGTGATGAATGTGTGTCCTGCACGCTAAATACGCAATCTACATAATAAATGTACCTGCATTTACGTTTGCATGCAATTCTCACTGAGGTTATGTTCAGATTTTACAAGTCATTTTGTACTACTAAGCATTGTGTAGTTATATTACCAATTTTATTAATTGAGGTGTCACTGGCACTGATCCCGGGAGACTCTGTAACTCGTTTTCACTCGTCCTTCTCCTTTTTAGTCAGTGAGAGAAAATTAAAGAAAACAAAACATGTTCATGAACAAGTGCAGAAATCTCCCCTTCACCTGCGAACCGGAGGGAGCCGGAAATGTGTACGCCGGGCCTATCACGTGCATCTCAGAGTGAGGGCGAGCTGACATTTCCTCAGGCTCTTTCAGTGCTCGGTGTCCCATGTTGGTGCCACAGCTTGATCTGGACACCAGGCCTCGCCTTGATGGATCACACTGTTCTCGTGAGATAAGCCAGTGAAGAATGCACTCCCAAGATAAATGAATTCATTGACCATATTTGTACGTACACAACACGCACTCAGGCCACTACTGGCGCGCAGCCATTCAAACAGACACATAACTTTGGCATTCTCGGCCCTTTGTAATCCATCTTTCTTAGGGTGTGTCCATTCTGTCAAGGAATCCCTTATGGGGATTAATAGTGATAAAATTCATTTTTAAAGGGCCCAATCGAGTGGTTTACTGGTGCTGCAGGTGGTGTTGTCATCAGAATACTGGTCAAATGAGTCAGAGAGGGCAGAAAAGGAAACGTGTTGTAAAAGGGTTGTCTATCAGTGAAGGCTTCATCAGTGAAGGCCTTTGTTAGGATCTGCTTGAGGTTTTATGAAGTTCGGAAGCTGCTGAGTTATTAACTCAGTTTTAGTCCATGTGTGCCTAATATTATGTAATTTAGGTTATCTCAACTGCCTCTCGGGTCAGGGAAAACCTTTCCAGTTTTTCCTGTTTTGAGCTTGGTTGTTTTTTTGGTTTCTTTGTATGTTTGTTTGTTTGTTGTCTGATTCTCTCTAGAAAACCTGTTCAGCGCTTTGTGACAAATTCTATCAAATAAAGTTTGATTGATAGATTGGGAATGCTTTGTGAGAGTGGTCAAATGTCCCTGTCCAGCTCTGGAACAACAAACAGGCCAACATCTCAAGGAGATGCTGGGAATTATGGCGAGGGACGGCTCTAGGTAAACAAGCCAAAGTCTGGGCGAGTCTCTGTGGGAGGCAACCACATTCCACAATCTCTGCTGAGCAGCCAAAAGCGAGGCTTATCCCTCAGACAGTCATCCAATTTCCCAGCGACTAGCATTGCCTCTTGTAGACAGAGGGAGGGAGAGGGATGTTTGTAAAGTAGTTCTGATGGAAAAAATGCTGATTTTTAACGATAATTATAGGCTTTATATAGAGTAAGTGTTGTTATTTAAATTAATATTTTTGGGATCTTTATTTTGAAAGCAATGAACTAAAGTTCAAACCCACAGCGAGCCCTGTATTCCATAGAACGTTTTGTTCTTGCTGTGAACATAACAACAAATCACAGGCCGATAAGAGGCCGATCACAGCAGATGTTCACAGTTGGTGGGATGCAAACTAATCTGCACAGGTGAACTTGCTGTTCTCAGTAGATAGTGTTTTTTTTTTTAGGGCACTGTAACTACAGAAGTCTCCCACTGCCCCGGATAACACTTTACTGGAATGACCCGGGTGACTTCTCTCAATGGGGCCTCTCTGGTCATAACCTGCCACTCAAGTAGTGTCAACAAAGACAAGGGAGAAACAACTCAGGACGGACGGGGTGACGAGCTTATCCATCATGAGAAACAAAGAAAAAAGTAATAATAATAATAATAGTATAATTAAATATGTTCTAAGCCATCATTTTTCCTCTGTAGGTTTTTTTAATGTATTTGGAGGTAGGGTAACATCTGGAGGAATGTGCAGTATTAGCAACACCAAACTCACAGGGATGAGCAAAGAGAAGAGGATTTCTGCTTTGCCTTGCTCTGAGCTGAAACTAATTTCACCTGCTGTGATTGGTTTGGCTCCGAGTTCCCCTACACGACCGAACCTGATCACTATCGTGACATTGCTGTGGTTTTCTTATCATTGTTCCTCCTCGTGGTTTATCCCCATGTGGCATCCGTATAATCTGGGGAGTCACTGAGCAGGATTTCACACCATGTGCGTGATTAAGGATGGGGTTGGATGAGTGAAAGCACACGCCAGTCCCCTCCCTTCTCCAGGGGAACATAAACAGCCACCTGCCCTCTGCTCTAAGTCCCTCCCAGGGGATTGAGCAGCAAAGAGACGCATAAACTCCCAGCCGTCCCTCCTCTTCCCCATGGGGGGGGCGTCACTGCTGCCACTGCAATGAAGGATCCGGGCTGAGAACCAGTGACAGTGTCCATGCATGGTACAGATGCAAGGCCCGTAGAATGCCTGCTCCACGGTTGGGTTCACTAGGGTCCTCTACCCCACTTAGCTCCCTGTCCAGAAGAAGACAACCCTCTCGTGTAAGACAATAGCTCCACCCCCACCCTGATTCCCGGAAACATCCCATTTCCTTAAGTACTCCTGAGGATCTCTGTCTGCAAAGGCTATGCCTCGCTGGGGACTGGGTCACATTTCTCAGATAAAGAAGCCATCTTAAGTTACACTCCCCCATGGCCCTGGCTGACGGAGTGCTTTGTCAGCAGCGACATAACCCCGTGCTACAGTCCTCTGCTGTGGTTGGCCATTTTCGGTTTCGCGTTCAGTAGACCCTCACCCTGAAATATCATGTTTTTTTTTGTTTGTTTGTTTTTTCAAATAATTAATCATTTGATTTCTTGGATGCAGATCACATGAACAAAACCTCGGTTTTAAACCTCAGGGAGCAACCCCCCCCCCAACACACACACACACACACACAGAAAGCTACGTCGATATGTCCATATGGTGATCTTGATCTCCACCATCTAAGTGGAAAAAAGGCAGTGTTATAAACTTTCATATTTCATTATTTTATGCATGCACTATGGCGTTCAGGCGATCCCTGCCCGGCATGCTAAGAATCCTTGGTTGATTGACGGTGTCCTCCTACCTTTAGAAAATATTTGATTTAACGAGATCAATTATCAGGCCTAATTGGGTAGCGTGAGAAGTGCGCTGTCAGTATTCTGTGACTGATGACGGGGATTCAGTGAAAGCTGGGATGTCTCTATCAGATTCAGTCTTGCGGCACTGAAGGAGCTTCTTCCCCTGCTGTGCAATTTGTGATGCTGTAAACGGGGTTGAGGGATCTGACACAATATCCTCTTCAGACAAAGATCCCTGAGCCATCTGGCACATGAGGCCAGATCCTTTTATCCATTTATTAACTTGTTAGGAGTTATAATTCCTCCACAGCTTCAGCTGTGTGATGAGCGGGGATTTAGTTCCACACCTTGGGCAGCTGACTGGAGCTTGCGGGTCCTGTGACACATGCTGACTCCACAGCAGGACAGCGAGACCGGGGGCTGACGGAGGTTTTGCTCGTCCCGTGACGCGCAGGGAAACGCCCGGAGGAGGGGTCACGTTTAGCACGGCTCCTTTCGGAACAACCAGGCCGAGCCCTAAACGATGGGCCAGCCCCCTCTGCGCGATCTGAGTCCGATTCCCCGCCGCGCCGGTGCTGATGGCCACCCACGCCACTAAATGGCCCGGGCTTTGTGGGGAGTGCCAAAGACACAAAACCTCTGGACGTTTTATATTCTTGGATTTTAAGGAAAAATAGGCTGATTCATTCACTTTTCTTCACAATCCCATCACCACACAGAATACCAATTCCTCTGGTTAACAGACTTACCATTTTAATTGGCTTGAGCAAGAGAAAAAATGAAAATCCTGAAACTTATGGCCAACAGGAAAATAATAATCCTATTAGTTCATTATTTATTCTCATAATTCCTCAGTCAGTGGTTGTGTTACGGAGAACAGTGAACAAGGTCAGTGAAGAGGTTCGAGTCCAAATTTAAAACGTGTATCTGGTTAAGAGAAGCTGACCCAGTCAGAGAAGAACATTGGGCCCGGTCCCGCAAAGAGGGTGAAAAAAACCACACAGTGGACATTGAGTCCTTAAATAATGTTAATTTTATTACATGTGGCAATCCATGGTCAATACACATTAAAGCAATTCCTAAGCTACTCTAGAATGAAGTACCTTTTCGTAGTGTCGCAGTTAGCATGATATGAAATATGTACAAGGGAAGACACAGCAAGGTCAAAACAGTTCTCTTGATTAACCTCTTATTTAAACTTTTCAAAAATTAAAAGATACATACTTTCGATGAAAACACTGCTGACAGTATTAGGTTCCAATACCATAAAATCTGGGAAATAAAATTCTATTTAAAGTAGGCAGAAAAAAAAAATGTACAAACAATTGTCATTTCATCTTTAGGTTTAACAAATATATTACACAATATTCATACATTTGGTTCCATTTTGTAAACTAAAAGTCATTTTCTTGTTTAAACATAAATATTGCATACAATATTGGTGAATTTTACCCAAGTATTACTTTATTCATTTTTTTATTATTTTTATAAATTACAGCATTGTTATAAAATATTTTTCTAAGTGGCATTTCATTATACAGAGTATATTCTGTACAAACCATATTTTTAAAACTCACTCCAGGCTCAACTCCTGCATACAGCACACACCTTTAGCAGTGCTCTAGTTGTCATGGAAATCAATTCAGGTTTACACAACAAATTACATTAGTTATTTCAAACCTCAGTCGTTCAACAATGTTAAAGTTGTATTCTTTGCATTTGTACACTATTTACAGCATTAGCCAATAATTAAAACTACTATTTACTATTTTTTGAATGAGCTGAAACTAGTTGGTCTGGCATCCTGTCGTTTCATAGGTTCAGTTAGTTGAATTCTAGTTCTTTATCGATCTGCAGCAGAGAACGTTGAATACCCTACATTCATATGTGTCTTGGGTTTACAATCCATGTGATGTAAGTGCCAGACCCCGACCCCCCCCAATCCCAACCCCAACCCCCCCCAAGCCCGACACACACAACAAAGGAGCAGCAACTATGGTCCAAAGCCTTTGGGATATCCCTGATATCAGTGTCTGTGAGAGTTTCCTGCCCCTGTGCCCCTCAATCGCCCTTGGCAAAACAGTCCACAGCTAAGCGAGTGAATTAGCCATTCAGCGCACAGTGTAGGCAGAGGGGTCCCTCTGTGAGCAAACATGCCAATGTTGTAGGGGGTAAAATTGTGCCTGGAGTTTGAATGACAACGATTCATTTCCTTATGCGTGAAAGCATTTGTCAGCTTTAAGCAGGCATAAAGTTTTACATGTACGTTTTCTCAATCTCGCTTCCAACTAGAATAATCCATGGTTCTTGCAGGCCATTTTGCATATTATATTGGGGTTTTTTTTGTTATATTTAATATATTTTCTTTTGGGACATTTTATGTAATTGTTATTACAAGTGGTAATTATGCAATTCTATAATAAAGAATAAAAAAAAATTTGCATTAAATGATCAGGGTAATAGAAACATTCAGTTATCATGGCAATTCTAATTTTCTGCATGTAAGGGGCTTTACTAAAAAATACTATTTTAAAAAGTCAGTAAGGCTTTGTATTGGCATTATTAAACATTCAGCTGTGAAGATAAAATTTGAACCTTTTACACTTTTACTTTGGGGGTAGTTGTCTGAATTTTTCCAGAGGTAGGGCTTCAGGGAAATAGCTATTGAATTTGTATGTTGAATGAATGGAAAATCCCCCTCTGTACTGTAAAAGACCAAGCAAACGCGCACACACACGCACCCATATGCAAAGACATAGATAAATAAATAGCATTTGTATATATATATGCACATGCATCCTTTAAATAAATGGGGAGATGAGTGCAGGCTTGGTTCGCTGGTTTTTGTGAACGAGTCACAGGATAACACAACCCAGAGCTCAGGCAAAACCTGTGCCGTACAATGACAACACAAGACAAATTTACATATTTATCTACAATACAGTTTGACTGTGGTTATATAGAGAGCAGCAACGTGATGGTTCCTGATTGGAGGGGTGCTGGGGAGAAGGTCGCATGTCACATGGGATGGTTCATCATCGGAGGGAGGTTGGAGAGACAGTCGCATGTCACATGGGAAGGTTCATGATTGGATGGGTGTTGGGGAGGAGGTCACATGTCACATGGGATGGTTCATGATTGGAGGGGTGTTGGGGAGAAGGTCACATGTCACATGGGTTTGTTCATGATTGGAGGGGTTTTGGAGAGAAGGTCACATGTCACATGGGTTGGTTCATGATTGGAGCGGTGTTGGGGAGAAGGTCACATGTCACATGGCTCCACGGGGCATTGTCAGGGTGACAGCCTCAGGACTGCCCCTCAGGGGTCAGGGAGTTGGAGGTAGCAGCATATTATCCAGCCGCCCCTTTGATGGACAACTGCACGATGTTAACTCCATGGAGCGCGGGGACCATTTAATCTGGAGGAGACAAAAAAAAGGAGAAATGAAAAATCAGATTAGCTTGTCAGTCCATTGAGAATGTGACGACAGTGGTGAAGGTTTTGCGGGTTTCACCATCCCTGTGTATGGTCCTCAGAATGGGCGTCTAACAGGCTTGTGTGTACTGCCACTGTGCTGTCGCCATGGCGCGCAGCTGGAGAAGGTTAAACAAGGTCATTCCCTGTTATTACCCAGTAAGGAACACGTGTGCTCTCTCTCGCTGAAGTGGCAGGTGCCGTCACAGGGGACGGAAAACCTTTCGCTCGCGGAAACAATATCCCTTCCCCAAATGGCAAATAGTACGTTTCGGGTTTGTTACGGAGAGGTTCATTGTCACTGTTGTTGGTTTTGTTTCCCTGGATTAAACACCATTGGCTTTCCTTCACGATACCATCATAGACCTTTGCTGGCCTCGTATCGTATTCAAGAGAATGGCTGTTTTGACCCTAGTCTGTTGAAAGCGAAATGCAGTTAGGTCTGTAGGCAATTTCTCTGACGAAACAAGGTGAGTGTCAATAGAACCGTTTTTCCCACAGGATTAAAACAGAGATCCAAATTACCCAGAACCCAGGCCCATCCAGCTGGATTAGGATCCTACATCCAATAGCTGCTGATCTGCCAAGTTTACCGCTCACTGGAGAACAGAAACGTTGCAGAGTTTTTGAGACTGATGGCGTGCCAAGATCAAGTGAAAGACTGTAAGTGGCGTGCCTTATCAGTGCTGGAACTGAGCCCAATATTGATTCATTAAAGGATCTTAAAACGCTGTGTTTTAATCTTCAGTTCAAACTATTTTTAAAAACCAGACTTCCAATCCAGCATTGTCTTTTCGGTGCAAAACTGCGTCAATCTCGATGCAAACTGCCTGTCTAAGTCACAGAGCGCTACAGAGAAAGATTCATATCTTTTAGCTCAGCAAGAGGCCACACAGTAGGGATTGTGCCGGCACTAGCAGTCATAAGAGACGTGCATAAATAAATTATAAAGCATTGGGGTATTCATATCCGTTTGCTTTTATATGAAGCAGCATCAACCCGTTTCCTAGAGGTTCACAGATCAGGCTGCTCTTTGACAGAAAAACATCCATCTTTCACTGAGATGACTGTGAAGGTCCTCTCACTCTGGTGGGTTTTCACAGCCCCGGACTGGTCACAGGAGACTCCCCCCGTGCACGTTCCATTCTGGTGCTGGGGACCAGAGTGGGCCTGACGGAGGGAGAAGAGAATGTGACGAGGTCACAGGGCAATTCCATCAAGCCCGGACCAGTCCCAGCCGGTCACAACCGGTCCCAGCCTAGAAGCACAGGGCTACTCGAAAGTAATTAACTACCTAACAACTCTCCACTGCCAGTCAACTCCACAGTTAAATTAATGAGGCAGAGGAAGGGATTCTAACATTCTGTCAGTTAATTACCACACCCTAAATCATCGCCTGATTGTGAATAATGTTACAATGGCCAGCAGTTTTGATGCTTCCTCTTTCTCTGCAGACATTGAACAGATTTATCATTTAATTAGTTCTGCTCATAGTGTTCGGGGCTATATGGGAACACCATGAGTCACTGGTGCAAGAAAAATGTCTTTCAGGTTTGCATGTGAGACAGAAAAACATAATGTCAAATATCGCCTTTAGGACCTTCGATGCACCAATATAGCTAACGTGGAAACGTGAAACCCTACCCCTTCTGCAACCCACACGTACCCCCCCCATTGTTTATTTGGCTATATATAGGCCCTGTACTGGGGCTACCCTGAAGCCTGGAAAACACCCACAGTAAAGAGGCTTGTGAGTCGCTGGAAAATGTGCTAATGGTTCTTATTTATTTATTTATCTCCCTGCTAGTGAAGCAGCAGCCATAGCCTAGCAGAGAAACATGATGCCGTACTGAAAGCTAGCCATCTTTCTAACGGATGGCCTCCTTTTGTGGGTCCCTAGCCCGTGTGTTTACATTCCCGGTACGAGACAGACCAGGGGTTGGTTTCTGTTTCTCCCCGTCGTTTCACCAAGTCCCTCCCAGCAGATATGTTCAGAAGCCTCGTCACAGATATCTAGCCAACCCTCAACACACCAACAACCTGAACACATGGACGCAATGGCAGCGTCTCCCATTGGCATGTATGCAAGACCAGCAGCTTCTTTCAGCTGGAGCAACACACCGACGGCTAGAATTAGGAAATTTGAATAAACTTTATTTATACATTTGTAGAACCCAAAATAGCCCCTGATAAATGTAACACGGGAACAAAAACATGTAACTATCATTACAATTATGCCAATTTTAAGATATTTTGACATGCTGGAAAGTAATTGCAGATTACAAGCCTCCTCCCGCCCCCGTTCCCTAAACCAACTGCTACACAATTCCCATAAAGGCTTCTTTTTTCAATCACACATTCAAAATGGTAAAATTGTGCAGTTTTCAAAAGGGAGGGCTGAAAGACAGCGTAATCTACTATAACAAACTACTGAGGAATAGCAGTGGTGCATCTGGCACTTGTCACGCCGGGCACGCCGACTGTCACGCGCTTGTCAGCCTCATGCGAGACACTAACAGGGCACGCCGGGCACGCCGACTGTCACGCGCTTGTCAGCCTCATGCGAGACACTAACAGGGCACGCCGGGCACGCCGACTCTCACGGGCTTGTCAGCCTCGTGCGAGACACTAACAGGGCACGCCGGGCACGCCGACTCTCACGCGCTTGTAAGCCTCGTGCGAGACACTAACAGGGCACGCTGGGCACGCCAACTCTCACGGGCTTGTCCAGGGCCAGTGGACAGGAGTGAGGCCTCCAGGAGGGACATCACCAAGGCATCGCGATGTCCACGCGCCTCCGCCAACGGAGCAGGTTAGAGAAGGCAGCGTGGAAATGCGCCACCTTCCTCCAACAAAACAAGCCGCTCAGTAATGTCTAATCCCTCACACAAGGTAATCCTCCTTAACGCCATACTAAAAGTAGGGGACATTTTCAGCAGGTTTTTTTTTTTTTTATTTTTTTTTAATCTATGGCTGGAACATCCCGGCCTACTTTAATCATTGAGTTTGAACTGGCGGCGTGGAACCTTAGACATTGCAGCCAGCATATCTATCAGCTCCTCAAGACCCCAAGTGTAGGACTAATAAAAGAGAGAGGGGTTAGGAGTCCCTCAGACAAATTGCTTTTCAAAGCCACTGAACAGGCTGTTCCCTCTGAAAGGCCGTGTGGCAAGCGCACCGAGAAACTTCCTTGTGTACCTAACAATTATTCTTTGAAAGGAGGGGAGCTGGGGGGGGTGGGATTTAAAGTGACACAGAATACCCTGAAAACCCTCACTGCTCGAATCTCTCCGGAGGGACGGCCAATGGGCAAGAGCCTATACGCTTCCATGCTGTGTGCTGTCACATAAAATACATTTTAAAAACCCTCAACAATCTCCAGAATACGGCCAATCTTTGGGAGGCCCGTGTCTACGTGCAAGCGAGCATTGACCAAGCTGTCTTGGCGCACTTCGGCAGAAGGACAAGCGCCGGCTCCTGTTTTGTCGCAGCAGCAGATGGCCTGCCGTCATTAAGAGCACGGTGAGGAGCGCTGATGTGTCTGATAACGTGTGAGCATTGCTTGGAATGGCAGGAACACATCTCTGACCTTGCCATCTGCCGCTACGCAGCTACCCCTCACAAGGAGGCCTAAGGAAAGGTTTTAGTGTCTCCCCCTCTGCCTGCTCTCAACACCAAACACCTGACATCCACTCTAGCCGGAGGTCCCCTAAAACAAGATAAAGCTAACACTCTACTAAAATAGCTTACGTACACTGGGTTCCATGGCCACGTTAGTAATCTATAGAGGCCTTCTAATGCCTTAGGATACAGTCAAAGGTCAAAGGTCAACACTTGATACCAGGGAGAAGGGGCTGCTGGTGTGTTTTGCTACTCAAATAGCCCTTCCCCTTAGAAAAAGAAAAAAAAATGTAAAATAGCGCAAACGTCCGCTAACGTTCATTCACAAACAAATATTACCACTAGCATGCCGCGTAAGTGTCATTCTGCTGTTATTCATGCCAGTCAATTCTCTTTCTGCTCGTTTTTTGATTTTTTTTTCCACAGAATTTTGATGAGCAGATGGCGGGCCTGTGCTGTGTGAGTCCTTGTCTTACTAGGTTGGGACTAAACAACTTAAATAATTCACATTCCAGATACAATAGTCACTTCTTAATAAGCAGACGCTGAATGTCTGGGATGTCTGCATTGCTTGTGAGCCAGTGAAAATGTGAGACATAAACCAGTGTCAGCCAGTAAACACATCCCTTCACATTCCCTCCATTCGCAGGTATAAATTATTAAGGCAGTGTTGTCTGTTGCCTTTTTCTCCCCGTTACGACTACATGACCGCTACACAGACTTCTTCAGTTTTATATTTTGTTGTGTATAACACCGAGCAGCACAAGAGCCGGTTAGAGTAGTTACCGTCACCGATGATCCACCATAAAATGCCAAACGGGCCTGTTACAGCCTGTTGTTATTTGAATAATGCCTCTTGTTGATAATGCCATTTTAGCTGAGCGCTCTGAAAGCCGTTCTCTTCCCAGAGTGCCGATTCATGTTTGGTTAATTGGCTCCCTCTCCCTAAATGCTTTCCACGTTTGTGCTAAGAGTACGATTAAGGTTTGAGGCTCGGGTAATCTATCAAAATTCCATCAAATGATGCCTGAACCCCATAAAACAGTTATGGCACTTATTGCCTATTATGTCCTATCAGGATGGCGAGCACAGAAGTCAAACTTAGGGGAGAGGTAAAGGAAAAGCTCCTCCGGTTATGTTTTTTTCGGGGGGATTTCTGAAACCTAGTATATTTAATTTGATGATATTTCCAATGCTATGATTGGACTACACTCAGGTTTGAATCCATTAGTTTTAAATGCCAGGCAGCAGGTAAAACGGACACAAACAAACAGACAGACATCAAAGTACTAGGTACACAATCAAACTCACTTTGTACTGGCCAAGCACCAGGAGTCGGGAATCGTGTTTAAGTGCTTGTCGGGGAGGGAAAAAAGAGCCCATTGAAAGTCAGAAGGTCACAAAAACAACGGAGCATTCACCTCTCCCAGCAACCTTTGCTCACGCTCTGCATTCCAATGGTGAAACGGAGTACCTGACAACTGATAAACAACTGGCTCACTTGCTCCGAGCACAATGCACTCTGCACGGGCGTAACACCCAGTGTCTTAAAAATACACTTTTTAAAAAGAGATAATTATAATTTGTGGGCAGAAAGATTGCCGTGGGTTTGAATTACATGCCTTGGTCTGTTGCCTGTTTGAATATGTGAGACTTGTGGAACGTGTGGACTTGTGGACAAAACAGGAGTTGCCTGAGGCCTCTAATTTTGGGAAAGGAAATCTGACACACACGAGAGAGAAACCCTTTTCCTATTGCCTGCCTAGCTGCAGTATTGTCAGTTTCCACAGGCTCTTCTATGTTCTAGAGCTACAACGGAGCAATTAAACTCTGCATCACTGGAAATGGTCCCAATCTTAATGGTCATCAATACGTCTCAGTGATCAGTGGGTGAAATCATCTGCTTAAAAGCGCACACAACGACGCAGGTTCGAGACGAGGAGGGAGTTAACAGGAACCAGAGGCCCTGATCTCTGAAGACCAATAAGCAAAAACAAAACACTCATCTCTACAATTACCCATCAATGTTAAAGAGTTCTGAACCCTCAATACTGAGGATAATAGTGGGCCTTTTGACAACCGAAACCACACTTATAAGTACCTGTTACTTAAGACTGCATCTACTTTGTATAACAGCTTCAGGGTCCTCACAAAAGCCATGCACGACAGCAAGTTAACCGTTCAACTAATCGATAAATTGTTTAATTCGGTCCTTAGACCTTAATGATTCGTTCAGCTGCATGGGTAGTTACTAGCCTGATATTTATTACTACTGATATTCAAATAGACATTATCTAATGGTAAACTCGATTTTGCTGGTCGTTCAGGTTAATTTCCTACATTATTTTCCTCTAGAGGCCGCTGTGTTATATTTTATTAACGTAAACAAATGATTGGTTGTTGATTACATGCCATTTCTGTCTGATCCCTTCAACTGTACGTACCTTTCGGTTAAGTACTCTTTGACATCTATTTGTGAGATCATAATCCTGCACAAGTACGACCCCTAAACACAGCCCCTACAAGTAGAGTCGAGTAATAATAAATACACAGGTATACTAACTTTCCTAAGATACAACGTGTAAACACTGAAAACGAACGTACTACCTCAATACAGACCACAGATGCGCATACTAGACTTTCCATCTCCACAGTCCTCGTCATCTGTTAAATAATAAATTCCAAGCAAAAGCGTCCCAATCCGATACCACTGCACTAAGTAAACGTTTTTAACTTAATGATACACACAGGTGTGTGTTTTTTATTTTTTATTTCCCCCCCGAGTGTAGGGGTTTGAGTGTTGTCAAAGGATTTACCCACGAAAACGCGCACATTGACTGCAACAACAGTCTAAAAATAACTAAATCGCTTAGTATGTCAACCACAGAAAATTTCGTCCCACCAAAAATAACTAACATCTCAATCCTAATTCGAGAGGTTAAGATCAATTATGTAACGCATTAAATCCCAATTTAAAATCCCAAGTAAATTCTACATGTTTAATAACATTTTCTATACAGTGTTGAACAACGACTTATCAGGCTTTTATGTATCTTGTCAGTTGATGTATCTATGTTACTAGTGTCTCGTATGGTAGCGAACCTAATTAACTTAATTAAATAACTAAAAATTATGTCTAAAATTATGTATTGACGTTGCAGGCTTTATATAACAATGAAGGTGAGAACTCCCTCATTTCAACAACCGATGTAGCCGAGTGATTTGGAAACGAGTTTTAATTAATAATGTCTGTTGAATAGAATGTCCTGTACAAAATAACTAAAAATATAATTAAGATCAAGGTACACACGACAATGTCTGAAAGGTTATCTAGGTAGGTGGGTTGAGGAAAGGAAACCTGACTCCAGCTTCAAATGTCTTCAGCCCTGCTCACAAACATTATGTTGTTGGATATATATATTGTATATATATATTGTTCCATATATTGTATATGGAAGTTGGAGTCCTTCCTTTTCTTAACCCACCTACCAAGATAACCTATGTATACCTTGATCTTAATGATATTTTTAGTTATTTTGTACACATATATATCTTTATAAATCTTTTAAATTTTATTTATGAAAGCTAAACGGTTTTAAAAGACAAGACCATAAGCATACACTTCACTTACCTTTGACTGTGGTGACGGTCTCTGCAAAACCCAGGTTGGCAAAAGGGGCACCATGTATTCCACCAATCTCCCCTTTGCAGTAACTGGCAGCTTTCAGTTTCACAAAATTCTTACAGTTCCCCAGGTTCTCACCCATCAGGTTTAAGGCAATGTAGTTCAGTCCGTTCTGAAAGCCTGCAGAGGTCTCCCGACACATTGGGCTCCCGTATTCCTCATCAGAACCCTCGCTATTCCAGAGAGAGACGTTTTCCACAGAGGCAGAATTGAGCCTCCTGGCATCATCGGCGAAGGAGGGGAAGACAGGCGTGACCGTGGTGGTTGAAGAGAAGGTTTCGGAGCTGTGCCGTCTGCGCCCCTGCGGGTCAGCCCTGATCACTTTTGCACCCCTGTCTGGATCGACTGGGGGGCTGGGTATCAGGAACAAGGGGTCCACCCCCGGCGCCTCTTGGTCTTTGAGGCTTAAGTTCGGCGTCCCGCTGGTGGGGCTGGCTGTCCGGACGCTCTTGCCGGTCGGTGGGCCGGGATGGGGAGGGGTGTCTGTGATGCCGAACGTCATGTCTGTGTAATCATCTCCGTCTGTGCCAGGGAGGCTCACGGAGCTGGCCTGCACTTTGAAGTACCCCTCTTTCTCAGGTTGGCACGGGGGTGACTTACATATGTGGTTAGCGGGGCCATCTCCTGATTTTGGCGACTGGGAGTTCAGGTCGATATTCACGTAATCGGAGATTCTTTGACTACTGGTTGAGCTCATCAACGATGCCAGGCTGTCCGAGGACAGGGAAGGTCGATGGGGCCGTGCAGTTTCCCCAAAATTTATGTGAATATACTCACCAGGGCTTTTTGGTTCCGTGGGAAGGGGATGCTCTTTCATGCTTGGCAGTGTCCTTAGAGTCTCCAGTGATAACCTAGTGGGTCGGCTGGCTTTCTTCCTGTGTGATATACTTGTGCTACCACTCTCTTGGACAGGTGAGGGGGCCGAGTGGTTTGTAGTCACTACGGAATTGGCAGAAACCGAACAGCAGTTGGGTTCCTCTGCAATCCTTTGACCCTGCAAGTTCATCATCACATACTGGTCACTGTCTCCGTTTCTGGGAAGCTGGGTTTTGCTATGGCAAGACGTCGAGCTGAAAGAGTGCAAAGCCCTCTGGGGCTCATTAGTCAGAGAGCCGAGGCAGACGTCTGAGGGTGCCGGTGACACAGAGGGGTCAACGGGCGTCATGTTCATGTACTCGCCGTTTGTCAGCCTGTCGTCCGTGCTCTCCACCGACAACTTGGAGCCGCAGAGCATCCTCATGTAACCGCTGTCATCCAGAGAGCAGCTGCCGGGCGATGCCGCTCTGTAAATGTTCCTGGTCGTTTGGGTGCAGTACCTGGGTTTGATGATCTGTTTAGGGGCAGAGACACTCGTGGGGCTCATGGGCATATAGTCTCCATTCCCGCCCACCCGTGGGGCCGCGCCAGGTGTCATTAGTATGTACCCCTCATCACCCAAGGTGCCATTTGAGATTTTTAAAGATCCAATTTTTATGTTTCCATAATCTTCTGGATAATTGATCTTTGGCGATGTCACGTGCAGGTCCAGGCCTGACTGGCCATTGGTGCACGTAGCCCTCATCAGCGTGTACTCATCCAGCGAGGCGCAGGACGCCTGAGATGAAGCCCTCTGCTGGGGTGGCGTGGTGAGCGAGTACGTCCGCTTCCTGTATGCCTGCTCGGAGTCCGGTCCTCCATCTCTGGTGGCCCACCTGCAGCTATAGTTAGAAGGGCTACTGGTCAGCCTCTCCATGATAACATAGCTTTGCAGACCGTTGCCCTCGTGGGGGGGAGGTGTGCCTGCAATAGATTCGGGCGTGTCACTCCGGCTTGCGAGATGGTGTACGGCGTCCCCGGGACTGGAGCCGTAGTCGTCGCAGGACATGAGCTCTGCATCGCTTGGTGACCCAGAGACCGAGGTGCTGCCACTGGCCGTCGGATGGACAGTTTCCACACCGGGTCCATTGCTGGTGGACAGGTTGACAGGGCTGCTGGTAGGGGGAGGGGAGTGGAACACAGGTATGGACATCGACTTGCTGTGCTGAGGCCAAGATGACTCAAACATCCTACAGGGTCTGACGGTGACTGTGTTTGACCTGCTCAGCGGGGTCTGGTTAGAGCTGGGGCTAATCGGGCTCCCGTTTACTGACACCGGTCTGGTCCTGGTGCCATCGCCCTCGCTGGCAGTCCTTATCCGACAGGAAGTGAACTTGTTGACAGGAGACGTCGCTGCCATGCTGTTTGTCCTTGATCTCCTGAGGAGCCCAGTCTGACTCGGGGGCAAGTTGTTCAAGTGCCGCCTCGTTGGCACGGAGATCGGATTGGTACTGGACGACTGGCTCTTACTCCGTGGTCTGAATTCCGACAGCTCTTTCATTGCTTTCATAGCCTCTAAAATAGTCTCGTGTATGTTCTGTGCCACCACGGAGTCGTCGGCTTGCATCCACAGCTCGCCGGGTCCCGTGGAAGCAGACCTACCGACCTCGATAAAGAAAAAACTGTCGGAGTGGCCGCATCTCCGTATATTCATCAATAGTAAAGTGACAGAGGAAACCTCGGAGTTAAGTTTTATGAAGCTCACGGTCCGGCTGGAGAGACACAGTCTATACACCCCCGTTAAATTCTTGGTTTGACCCAGACCTTTAGATTTCAAATTTACTTGCCATACCTCTTTATACGCGGCATTCGCCGGCGTGATCATACCGTAATTTTCTTCCTCGAATCCGACCAAAGACGACGTCGAATTAGATGCCGACCCGTCATTCACTTTCCCCTCATTCATTAAATCTGTTAGAACACAGTACCATTTTTCTTGTTCCTGCTCGTTGTCAGCCGCCACGGCAAAATATTCGTCCTTAGTGTAAAGGGCTATCAGGTACTTGTTTTTAGCGTCTGCTCTCTTGTTAATGTTCAGGCAAGAATCTAGAGATATGACCCGTTTAGCGGCCGACTTGTTTTTCCATTTCTTTTCATTCTCGTAGTATTCCAGTCTGGCAGGAAAGCCCTCGCTCTGCTCCCTCAGCACAAAAAAGCGCTTATGCCCGTGCTTGTGTTTCTTCAGATATCCGCACTTTTTAATGTCATTACTAACGTTCACATCAGGAAACAAGTGTGCTCCCGTTGTTGGCGGACTCGCCATTCTCTCGTCCCAGCCTCTCACTCTTCCTAACTTGTTGTATGATCGGATCCGAAGTGCAAAATAACCCTAGCCTCTATCTTCTCGCTCTATTCCACACCCGGCGCCGAGCTGTCCATTCGGTATCTGTAACAGTTTTACAGTAAATAACACATATCATGGAGTGACTGAACTGAAGAGAAAAACAACATGTGACGTTCTACACATCCAGCTTTAGTTACCGAAAAAAAAAACAAAGAAAAAATACACACACTCACACTAGGAGGTGCAGCCTTGAGGGGGCGTGTCTTGTCGAGCCTCCAATTTGATCAGCTCATTCGACTCATTGGTAGAATAAACTGATTGATAGTAACGCGTATACGTCAGAAGAAAAACATTCTCCCATTTTAATGTATTCACTCCGCCTCTTATAGTATATCAGAAGGCTCTGCGGAGTTTACAGAACTCTAGATTAATTTCAGTAGTTTTATTATATGTCAGTTTTCTAGTTACGTCAAACCAATTTGTCGTCTTCAACTAAAGTTCTTAACGAAACATTGTTGCTCGAGCTAGGTGGTAGAATTTGCCCTTTTTTTAATATATTATAAAACTTAAGGTTTATAAAAGGCAATCCGAGACAGCCCTCTGAGAAAGCAGTCAAAATGAGAGTTAAGAATATATAGTCGTAAGTATTTATGTCAAGTAAACAGGATATATTATTTGTTTCCCTAATGTTCTAATTGTACATTTATTTATTTATTATTTTTTAAATGTGTACTTAATTGTGATACTGTCGAATTGCGAGATTGTTTGCCTCAGGCTCCACCAGGATTCGCATTTTTCAAGTCATAGTGCGTCAGCAAGATGCTAACCTTAGTTCTTGTTCAAATCTTTGGCGTTATTTTTTTCAAACTTGTTTGTGGATGATATTGAGGTTGTTATATACGCGGTTCGCTTTATAAGGAGTAAAATAATCTAAATTTAAACTTCTGCGTACACACAAATAGCACGCGAGGACAATCACTCGACATAAACAACTGAAAGGTGTGCTTTTCACTACCAGCCGATTGCATTAAATGAAATTTGAGAAAATTATTGAAAGTCGACTGCGAGGACCGTCGTCTTGTGGGGCGGTGTTTTATTTTGTTTTTTATTGACAGAATCTGGGAACAGTTGCTAAATTATTTGCTTTGACCACGTAAATAAAGATGACAATGGCGAAAATTGCAACAGGATTTTTGGTGGGTGCGTTTCTAAATTACGTTTGTATTCGAACTTTAAGTTGTAAACAAGTATTACGTTTGTCCCTGCGGCATATTGTAACCGAAAATGAAATTGTGAAATTTTAAATCTGGATTCGTCTCGCAAATAAAACTGATTTCTTCGAACGTGTTACGTATCCATGATATTTTGTTTCCTCTTGTCTGATTATTATCCCTACTGTAACAAATTAGTCTCAAGCGAGAGTTAATGCATCTTAGTTACATAAGGCGTATGACGGTGTATATATATATATATATATATATATATATATATATTGACGAGCTTGTATTTAATTGCTCTATACTAGCGGCTCTAGCGCTTTCAACTACTGTAGTCCAATGATGGTATTGGCTTTATGTAATTGTTTAAACAAGCTCTATAACCTTGGTATATTTTAAATTAGTTTGATCATGTCTTCGGTTAAACAAAATATACTATCACGTCTCTGTGAATTATTGCTCACTATCCGGATATACAGTCCCTTGTACGTAATCTGTTCGAAAAGCATTTGAAAATAATTAATAAATAAAGTTTTCTGGTCGTGATCGGTTCTCTGTTTTATCTAGGAGGGTTGTTTTTCAGTTCTGTTATCCAGAATGGTAGCTACTCATGTGACAGAAAAGTTAAGTATGTCGCCACCGTCTGTTTGACTATATATATATATAATTATTTTATTTTATTTTTTTGAAAGTTTGCTCATCGTGACTCTGAGGATCATACTCAGAGTCATAATCTCCCTACCGACGTGGTCCACATAATTAGTCCATGGTTTACGCGACCTGAAGTGAACGACAATAGCGTGTTAACAATACAGATAAGTTTGAAACAGGAAAAAGTCGTTTAACAACTATTCCTTAGAAAGGGGCAACGCTACCCCGTTTATTTGCATACTTGTCAATTAATTAATCTAACTTTATCCTTGATGTCCACTGAAACAAAAACCAAAAAAGTGTGCTAATTTCCAATTTCACTACTATAGCCCTTTTGGGGATGGATTCAAGTTTGGGAATTTGTTTTAGCTATGGTGTAAAAGGATGTTATATTCTACTATATCGAATTTACCTGTTTATACGTTGCAAATCATCTGTTAAAATTCAATTGAGAGTAAATCTCAGTGCTGCTGATGAGGAAATAAAAATGTTAATTAGAAAACTAAATACAATAAGGTGCTTAATCTTCTACCCATGAGGTGTAAAATGCAAAACACACATCTTTAAGCTAATATTCTCATCCATCTAGTCCCCTCCATTAAAACACTTTCATTAATAGGGCTTAGCGTATGCATTGAGTTTTGAGTTATGTGACATGGGGCATTACTACATTGGGTAATTAAATGTCTCTTAAAGCCATATTTATGAAGCTGTAAGTAGAACAATGCTCTGAGTCTGAATGCATCTATTGTTATGTGCTATCATTCTAGCTATTGGATCAAAGAGGGAACATCATTATGCTAAACGTAAAATAATTATCCTCTGAAGATGTGTCCCTTCTCTGTGTGGTGATGTGTGGAAGATGACAACAGTGGGCTGATCCAGTGGCAATCAACCATATTCCTTGTTGGTCCCTTCCCAACAGACTGGAATAGGGCATATTTCAAATATGTTACTGGTAGGGAGACATTAAATTAGTCCTGTCTGTAAGGAGTCCTGTCCGAATGGTGGTGAAGCTATCTGTCAGGGTATCTTTGATACGCTGTCAAAAAAACCCACGAGACCCACGACAGAACACAATTGGTTACATAATCTTTGATAAAGAAGATTAGAATTTTTAACCCAGTGATCAAAATTGGGGAGGGGTATCAGATTAGAGCAGTGGTAAATGAGCAGTAGCTTGTTGTGACATTATTACCATGGCAATAAGAAGAACAATCCCTCTGTGTTTTGGACCCTTTGTTGTTCCCTGATCCCGTTGTTTTTGGTGACGTTTATAATCCTGGTGTTGTTTTGACTTGGGCTCCGTGGTTTTTTTTTTTGTTTTGTTTTGTTTTGCTCAAGTGTCAAGTCAGCTACTAAGCCGACGCCGAAAGGGGTTCTCGGCGTCAGAGTCTAATCTGGTGGTAAAAACAAGTTCAGCAGCCTCCACTTATCCTTGGTATGGCTACTTACCAGGCTCATAGGCCATTCTGCCGCTCAGCTGCCGTCTCAGCTGGGGGGGGGGAGTGAAAACGCTAATCGTACATCTGCTTTCTTTTCTCTTTACTTTGTTAATCCCTTCTTTTGCTTATTTCGTAGTTATGTGACTATGTTGGAGTTGCCGGAACGTACCACGCTAATCGATTAGAGGCGTTTTGCAGTAAACGTAACTCACACGTCTCACAAAGTATCGAACCATCGTTGTTGAATAGCCCGTCATTATCAAAACACATTGTTATTTCTCAGTTCTAACCACTGCT
Organism: Hiodon alosoides; assembly: GCA_025775065.1. NCBI lineage: Eukaryota > Metazoa > Chordata > Actinopteri > Hiodontiformes > Hiodontidae > Hiodon > Hiodon alosoides. The sequence goes on along the minus strand of JAOYSI010022069.1, from coordinate 13,479 downwards.
GGCCCATTAATATGCGCATTGTTTAGGGTTTTGTCAGGGGTTCGTTAGATTGTCCTGCGTCTCCGATGACATTTCAGATTTCCAAGTAAAATTGCTATTTATGGACAGGAGAGGATAATTGGCTGGGCATAACTGCACAAGGGGATTATACATCTGTAAATAGGTGAAAAGGTTAATTACTTATGACCCCAATAGCCAATTAACCTTTGTCCTTTATTTTAATAAAATTGTCAGGGAAAGCATTGGATAACTGACCTCCGGTCAAGACAAGGGACATCCTAGCCTACCTTAAGCGGCATCTGTTTTCATTGACCAACTCAAAAGGAACACAATGACAATATGACCAATGGTGTAGATTTACTGAATATAAAAAGGAATACATTTGTGAATCTGTGGTGACCCAGGCCTTAACAGACTGGATCGCTTGATTTCACATTGAACTAATGCATCCTTAATTAGATTCATGATTACTTCAATTAACTCTGCCATGGAGAGTAAATCCACTTTAGATTAATTATTGAATTTTGAGGTATAGAGCAAAGGCTCCAAGCTGAGAACCATTAGTTCCAGATTTCAAGGGATTCAAGGGTTATTACCAGCATAATTTCTCCCTCTATTTGTTACTGTCTGCGTTTATTTTTATACATAAATAGCATATAATAAAGTCTCAGAATCCCCAGTAAAATATGTACCGACATATTTGCAGAAGCGCTTTCTGTCGCAGATCCCTGTACCCCGTTAACTCACGGTGCAAATGTAAGTGATGGATATAGAATAATAAGAGCCTGGTTCACCTGCTCCACATCTTCAGTTCCTCACGATTATGAACTGTGTAAACCATATGATCATATTCTGATTGTCATTTTTTTTTTTTACATGAAATGTGCCCGAGTTACTTAGAAATAACTTATTAAGCAGAAAAATCCAGCTCTCTGTTTATTTATTCATTTATTTGTTTGTTTTTTGCTATATTAGTTATTTAATATTCCTGCCTTATCTGTAAACTGTAAATTTCTTGAAGGTAGTCTTTAGTACATGTGCTGTGCGATATTGGTCTTAAAATCTGTATATGGTTATAATTGTGTTGAGTTGTACCAAAAATAAGACATGTCAAAAGTTGTCAGCCGTAAATATGCCTTGAGGTGAAGGCTTGGTTAAATGAAGGCTTAGCAAGCATAATGATTGGTTTTTATTAAGAAATTTGAGTGATGAAAAATGGTGCATTCTGAGGAAGATGCCTGGTGGGTGATGGAGAGAATGGGGTATTACTGAATTCCGAGGGCTTGGTTTTGCCCCTAGAGAGGCTCTTACACTAGACCGATGGGCCGGGATGAAGATGTATAGGTTGCTAATTGTGTGTCCTTTGGGCATGAAACCTGTAGTCTGGATTTCTAATTATTTGTGATATGCGACAGAAAAAGTTGGATACTACTGCATCGTTTTGCATGTTTTACAAAAACCTTTGCTGGTCAATAATAATCCTCTTTATTAAGTGTAGAGTACCATCATCGATATAAGTGTTCGCACCATTGGTTCTTACGCTGAATTCTTCCTAGCTTCTTCAGATGCCCCTGCCCCACACTAACACGCTTAACTGTCATTTGTGGATTATAATGGACAAATCAATCAGGACGAATCAATTAATTGGAAAGCAGATGATTGGCTAATTAGTGGACTGGCTTCCACTGGAGAGCCAGCATCTCAGTAGCGTGACATTCAGTGCGCTGTTATTCCCAAGTAAATGTTTGGGCAGAAAGCAAACCGTTCGCTGTCTTAACACAATGGTGAGACCCGAGTGCCTGAGGATGGGGAGCGGGGGTGGGTGGGGGTTACATTTGTGCTGTTTGCGTCCAAAGTCGGAAGTCTCCAGATATTCTTCTTAGGCGGCATCAGAACCATGGATAAAGGTGTCAGTTTTTCCCCAATACTCCAATACCCCAATTCAATACTCCCCAATACTCCAATTCAATACTCCCCTCACACCGTAAATCAGTGGCAAGCATCAACAGTGATATTGTCAAAAACCGAGAGAACTTTGTGTTCCCGCGGGGTTTAGAAGCATGGCTCGGATTATGTAATGTGCGTTATTCATATTCCTGCATGAGGGAACTTTGCAAGTGCCCCCCCGGGAAACTCACAGCAGGGGCAGGCGATGAAAGCCCAGGTAAAATCCTCTGCCCTGTTTTATGTATTTTAAATGAGATGATAATATTTCACAGCATCCTAAATGCACTGCAACAGTTAACCCCAGAAAATAAGGGTGAGAGAACAGAACACCCCCAACACTCTGGAAGCCTTAAGGAGTGGGGGTGACAGGAAGTGGTGGGCTGCTCTGCCAGTCACGGGCCACTGGCATTTCTCACATCCAGGTGTTCTGAGGGTTCAGAGTCATTTAGGACTGCTGAGTCTCTAAGGTGAACGTGCAGCTGTCCTTAGAGTTCCCCTGAGTTCTTTACTTTCTGATGAAAACGCTCGACCACTTACTAAATTCAGTTAACATGCTAAGGGTTGGCGGGCGAGGGTTTCTTCCTTGGAATGACCTGTATCCAGATACAGAATTGAAATGAAAGGAAATGGGGGCCCCCATAATGACCTTAGATATGGTAGCTTTCCTACTGTATTTAGGAGCAAAACATTCCATAGTAACAAACGCCTCTACCATTATGGAACACTGCATTTGTGATTGAAATGATATATTTACGTAAGTTATACATTACTGTTTAGTACAATATCCCAACACTGTTTTGTATTCTTTCTTGAGAACGTTGAGAATGACAACGCGAAAGATTTTAACCATACGTTTGCTGCTTGAGTTGCGACAAAATTTGAAAACATAACTGAACTTTGTGATCCGCAGCACCTTGTTGATTGGGACCAACGTTTCTTTAGAACCATTCAGACACACATTCATTATTATTTCAATACAATGATTATTTCGGGATGTGAAAACGGTTCAAGTTTAATTTCATTAATTGCGAATAAAATATTTTGCCCTGTGTTCTCAGTGGCTGACAGGTATATAATTGCAACGTCAGTGTTTTTCTGGCAGTCCTTGTTTTTTGTCAGTGCTTCCGGAGGGACATTGAAGTCTCCACTTTGTGTTTTTTCTTTAGTTTACGCGGAATTCCAGATCCTACCCGTTGCTCATTAAGCATACTTTCACAATCTTTGGATTTGTGTTTGGCATTCATTAAGTGGCGCCCTAATAACCTTGGTGTATCTAATTCTCTTTATATGCAGCATGGATGTAACCTCCCTACTCAATTCATACTGTAATTACACATTTTAATGAAGAAAGGGGGCTGTCCTGCTAATGTACGACCCTTGTCACATGTCGGTAAACTGGGAGGAAGGACTTGTATCCCTGACAGCTACTCAATATTTTCCAAGTCCCAGCCAGCAAGGGTCAGATCACAGAGTAGGGGAGAAGGTGTAATGTGCCTTAATATCTTGTAGGTGAGATGAGAATGGTTTCATGTGAAGGACGCTAGATGGATGAGTGAGAAACTGAAAGAGATGAGTATGAATCTCTGCACGCCTCTACAATTTTGTGCGTGTTGGGAGCGAGGAAACTCACTGTGATTAATGATCATCAATGCAACGCTCTTGTGTCGTTAAGTGCGACAGGTGGTTGGGCGGGGTCTTCCTTTGGCAAGGGTCATTGATTTAAACGAAGAACGCTTCCAATCTCCCTGATGCTGTAAATGGAGTACTATTGCTGTTTTATAGATCTGTATACAAAGAAGTAACAGCGTGTGACACTGCTCAGAATATTAAATTGAACTGTTTAAATATGCAAATACGGATTCATTCCAGACTCAATTTGATGCAATTACCGCGGCTGTCTTCTTTCTCATTGTTACGGTTTTTTTGGGGGGGTTTTTGTAATGGATGGAGCTGTGACAAGTGAGATCTACGAGCTCATCCAGCTTGTGTGGTGTGGAAACTGTAATTTCAGTACAAGATTTTGTCCCAGCGTTTTGTGCGTGTGTGTGAGAGTGCACGTGTCGACGTTAGCGCTGACCGACGCAAGCGTTGTATTTACTTGCTTATTTAGATGGCTATGGCCATTGGTGTGCAAACCCGAAAGCCCCACACATTATAATTCAATTCATCCACTGAAGGGACCCACACCTCTGGGGCATGGCTATAAGACAGGGTGTTGTCATTTAGGTTTGCATTATCAGATAATGGTCTTAATTGTGCTGCAATTACAGATCAGAACGCTCTGTCCTCTGATTTCCTGTTGGATGGAACTAGTGCTCATTTGGCTCTAATGTCTCCTACCAGCTGCGCAGGAGCTCCAGATAAACAAAACTTGGGCGGGGGAGAGTGGTAAACGTAGGAAAACCTGCGCTGTGTTAAAATGAGGCTAATCTTAAGCTCCTCACTCCCTTGCTTTTGTGTGTGTAGATTAACGTTTTTCATGCTTCGTTTTGACAAGAGTGAAAACCGTTTAATCAGAACGAAAATGGTTTCGTGAATCCATGGAACAGATGCCTGTCAGATGCATGTTTAAGGATTCCATCAGTTATGGACCATTTTAGATTATGAGGTCTTGGTGTACCGATCAACGCATCAACTCAAAGCTCTTAATCGCTTCAAATTACTGAGGGCTTGCAGGACAGGTTGATAAGAGGGTTCGACCACCTGCCTCAGCCGAACCCGGTCTCACGGTCTGGCGTGTCACATCCACGGTTCAATTCACGGTCTGGCATGTCACATCCACGGTTCAATTCACGGTCTGGCGTGTCACATCCACAGTTCAATTCACGGTCTGGCTTGTCACATCTGCGGTTCAGTTCACGGTCTGGCGTGTCACATCCACGGTTCAGTTCACAGTCTGGTGTGTCACATCCACGGTTCAATTCACGGTCTGGCTTGTCACATCTGCGGTTCAGTTCACGGTCTGGCGTGTCACATCCACGGTTCAGTTTACGGTCTGGCGTGTCACATCCACGGTTCAATTCACGGTCTGGCTTGTCACATCCACGGTTCAATTCACGGTCTGGCGTGTCACATCCACGGTTCAATTCACGGTCTGGCTTGTCACATCTGCGGTTCAGTTCACGGCCTGGCGTGTCACATCCACGGTTCAGTTTGGATTTACTTCTGTCATACAGGCAAGCCGAGTCATGCTTCAGTTAAATTTTAATATTTTGGGAAGGCCATAGTGTGAATTGTAAGTGAACAGAGGAGAGGCCTTTGAATTGATTTTTCTGACAAGTACAGACACTTGTGTTCTCCCTACCCAAGCAGTGACCATGACCCAGACCTACGTAAGAACCACAAAGGCTCGTGGGACTATGTGAATGTTATACGCGGACAGTGAATGTTACACTGGATCATTTCCGCCGTAAACATTTCAGCAAACCACTTTTCTTTACTGGGCCAACCATTCCTTTTCAGAGCTGTGTAAGCAGGTATATGGAGGACCTTTCTCATCTGGTTTAGCTGTGATTGGGTGCATAGTCAGGGAGACTCTGGCTTCCAGAGCGTGAAGCACATAAGCACAGTCGGTGCAGTGCTTCCGCTCATACTCTTTATCTCCGGCCCACCATCCGTTGAAAGAAGAAGAAGAATGTGGAATGTGGAATGTGGAATGTGGAAGGTCATTTCTTATGAATTGTTACATTTTCTTCTGCATTTGCATCGTGTGGTTTTGCATCCCTCCCTGATAAAAGTGAATGAGTGAATGTTTTGGGGGGGGTGGAGGAGGATTGGACTTGGATTTTTTAATCGATTCAGCTGGTCCTCTTAGAAAGCCTTTTTGGCAGTAGAGTCAGTGTCTGTACCCTAAGTACAGACAGTGTTTTATTGTTTTTTTTTAAAACTCCTTATAGGTTCCACCAATTCGCACGTCCCATTGGGGCAGAAGTTAAAGGTTGAATTATCAAAGTGAAGATTCATCTTGTCTCTGACCTTTTGTTGTCATGGAGGAATTTATTAACTCTTGATAATTACACAGGATGTGGGTCAGGGGTGTAGCTGGCCTATTGATCATGTAAATGTGGAATTCCCATGATGCAATGGGGTTACCCCTGGAGGCTGAAACTGGTAAGATAGCACGCAAGGGAGGGACGCGGAGGATAATACAAGCTGTAGCCCAGTCATGTGACCCTCGGGCGCATTTGCGTGTCTCTGGATGCGTCATGCCCTTTAGGTAATATTCAAGCACATGCACATACTGTACCGCTCTTTTCAGTGGAAATTAAATGGGTGGAAGAATTACAAAGAATAATCTGTTCCTCAAAACACCTGAGGGAACAGCTTGCAAATAGGGTAATGATCACACCATTATCAAATAATATGGAGTATCGAAGGACTGTCATTTAGGAAATTGGATACACTGGCTCGGAGGGGCTGCGTCGCTGGATCTTCAGAGTTCGCTGAAAACGGTTGTACTGCAAAAAGTAGACCTTTCCTTTGTTTTAAACCTCATCATGTCATACACAGGATCTGCATATAAAAAAAAAAAATAAACACATTTTTCAGATATTTTCTTACGTCTTATTTTTCAGTTAATTAATTTGTATATAAAGTGTTTTTAATTGCAGAACTTTAAACAGAATGTTTAAATGTAAGTTCTGGCTCCTTTAACTACACAAGCGTAGGATCCCACTGACCACCGATTGGTCGAGGCCCATCTCTTGATTTCATCTCTTGCCTGTCTTGCTCTTTAGTTGTCTCAGCTTGACCTGGGAAGACTACGCAGTGAGTCTGAACATGTACATCCACCTGAGGCCATGTGAGGCCTGTCAGGGCACGACGGCATCCAGTCAATGTGTGATAGGGAAATGAGGTACCATTCTGCACGTTCAGCTACTCCCCTGCTGCTCGATAAACAGGACGGAATTTTGTTTTCCTGCTGATGAGCGGAACAACCCAGTGGAATCTTGTCAATGCTGTGTTTTTGTCTGCGTCTTACTGTTACAAGGATCGAGATACTTTACAACTTGAAAGAATTAAAAGCGTATGATTTCATCAGATAGAAGATATCACAAGGCACCTGTATGTGTCGTACATGTGTGACGGGACTGAGCCTTCTGCTGTTTGTGGGAACATGTCAGTATGCTACCTAGCCTTTTTGTGAAGGAGGTATTTCTGAAGTTTACAAGCGAACAAGCGATATTTTCAGGTCAAACTAAAAAAAAAACACAGTTTATAGACGATTTGTGCCACTGTTTTCATTGAAAATACAGAGCAAGGTTTCTTGAAAACAAAAATGTTCACATTAATGCCTCTAGTGCTCTGGGACGCAGAATTAATTTCACAATCAAAACCACAATCAGTCGTCCGCCGCTCTTAGCCACACACCCACTGGTTTCCTGTGGTGTTGGTTCTTGTCAGATCACAATAAGGTATTTTTCTTTGAGGGTGAAGCTTACAAAATTGTGGCTGTACGTTTAATCTGTTTGATGGCATCTTACAGTCCTGGGAGCAATCTCAGAGACGGCGACTGAGAACAAAAGTGAAAGACGAACAGCGCACTCCTTTTGTGGTTTCGCGACGCAGAAATGTGTGCGCATTTGCATAACCAACCGAAGGTAAAAACAAGTCAGTGGATGGGGATAGAGGATCCTGCAGAGGCAAGCTCTCTGTTGGCGGTGTGTACGCCCGGGCAGGGCAGAGTATGTGGGGCAGTGGGTAAGCACTTCTGAATGCAGAAAAACAATGCCATTCTTCTCACGGGTCCCGTATTTCTATCCGAGGGCTACTGTTCCACTTCTCCCCAACAGTGTCGATTCAGGCTTGTCTTAATTAAATCCTCGGCTGCTATAAATGACGGCTTTGGCCCCCGTGGAGCAGGGGTCATGGTGTTGCTTTGCCCTCTCACTCCATTGTACTGAAACATGATGAAGTTCTCCTAACAAGGTGAGCTGCTGTCAGATACATTATTTGATATGTTTCTTTTTTTAAATGTTAATGTGCTGTGTGACATAAGGCTCCTACGCCGAGTTGGCTGCAGGTTTCGTGGAGTGGATCAGTGTGGGGCGGATAAGAAAGATCAGACCATGTGGTTGAATGCCTGGCCTGGGTAACTACCAGAGCGATTGATTGAGTTTTACCAGGGGTGATGTCACATCCTGTTTTTTTCAAGCAAAACTGATGTGGCTGTCCAAGTCACAGGGTGTAGCCATCTCTGAAATTCAAGTAGCTTCTTACAATTTCCTTTATAAATAAATCTCTAGCTGCTCAAAGCTCAAAGCTGCTGTTTGACCAAAAAGTAATTTCCACCAGTAATATTCTTGCACTTGAACATACATAGTCATGTACAGAAGAGGAATAGTTTTCCGAGTGATAAACTGAGACTGCCCCTGGTAATTCATCAGAAAAGTTGTCTGCGTTCTTCCCTGTCACACAGTGAGGCATCGAAGGGCACTCGGTATGAGGCACTGCAGAACCCAGCAATGACAGCGGCCCGGATGGGAAACTTTAAAAACACTGGTCTCGTCTTTTCATGTAGAATTTCCCTAAAAAAGCTTTTCCAGGGCCCAGCCAATCACAACTAGGCGTGCCACCTGGCTCCACAGGCATTTATTTCAATTTATGGGCTACTTTTAAATCTCATTCTGTCTCAAAGCATCTAGATAATATGAAGCCACACAGCCGCCCCAATCGCAACTCCTAAAACATGAGATAAAACAGCTCTTCAAATATGGAATGACTGTAGCTATGGCAACGATCCTGTCGTGCAATTTTTGAAGCCATGAATGGTAGCCACGAGCCTTCTGCATCCCCCGTCTCCGTGTACACCTCACAAAAATCAAGTGGCCTTATACTATCCATACTCATTTTTAAAAATCCCTTGGCTATATAGCAGTGCATAACACACACTGAAGCTTGATGTAAAATCAGTCAATCAATCAATCAATTTATTTTCATAAAGCGCTTTTCACGTTTCCATTTCGCTAAGACGCTTAACAACGAATAGATCTGATAACACTTTAAACTATTTTCATAATAATTGCCAAGATTGCCATAGCTAAATCTTTTTTTCATATATCCATTTAAATGTTTATATGTATTTTGAATGATTAAAGGCATTTTAAACCCTGAATAAATATATATGATTAAATAGCTTTATGTGAATTATTAACATGTTGAAATGATCAAAAACGTCACTGTAAATATCCGAAGCCCCCTGCGCTCTTTCTGCAATCGCAGAACAAAGTCTCAGAAGTTCTCAGGCAATGTGACGACAGAGGCAGGGTTTCAGCTCCATCACGTGTTGACATGTGGTCAGCTGGCATCATCCGCCGGGGTTGGCCTCAGTTCATCCGTGGGGAAGTCAGGTGACACACAAGGGCCCTCGACACTGCCACCTTGTGGAGGCGATGCCCCGCCCCCATGATCCACGTCACAGTGTCGGAGCGCCGTCCTGTTTTTGTTCTGACGAGATGGAGAATGGGGTACTGGGGATGGAACACAGAGAAGTGATCATTCTTGGGATGGGGGCTTCTTGTCGGCCCGCACAGGGCGTCCAGTCTCCCGGTCTCTATCGTTTATGCATGAGGTGGGCCTGCAGTGTTTTTGAGCTGCAGCGTGATAACGTTCCTCATCAATATTTCATCCTGTTGTGAGACTCTCCTTCGTTAACATTTGTTCGACTCTATCACTATCACGATTTCCACTTGTCCCCGGCGCCGCTGGTCATTTCCAGGCTGGGTCAGGCTTATTTTTGTTGGTTCTGGTTCAGAGGTCAGGCGGTTAAAGGTCAGCGAAGCATTTTAGGTACTGGCATGTTTTATCTTTGTGTATCAAGGGAATTGATTATTGACAAGGCAAACATTTTGTTTAAGCGTTCCGTTTTTGAGATTGCGAACTTAAATTCACTGTCAAGATTTGGCACACAATGCATGTGGCACACTAACACAGAGATAGTTTTACTGCTTAACTGGAGATCTTGATTTGACACGCAAAAAACATGTATTTTAATGACACATTAACAACACATTAACAATCTTTTATATTTCAATCTCTGGATAAAGATGTAACTGTGTAAGTAAATGTTAATTAAAAAAAGCTAGCTTTCTAATGAGTACAGCTTCTCGTATTACGCAGTGCTATGGCATGGATTATTCACAGACCCTTTTCTGAGGGTCTGTACCCCACAGCCTGTTGAGTCGATGGTCTGTGCGACATGAACCCACAGCCAAACCAGAAGTCTGCCTTACCATATAATGCAACACTATAATTGGACTTTCTGTTTTACACAGACTGCATTCTGTGAATTCTGGGCTAAGAATCTGCTAGACAAGGAGGGGGGGGGGGGTGGTTTTTTGAAGCGCATTCTTAAAAGTAATGAATGGCCCGGAGTAAAGGTTATTGACTTGTTTGTTGTGAAAGTGCCTATTTACAATATCCCTCTGAAAGAACTTTATCCTCACAGAATGAACAGTTGTTGAGCCGTCACTGTTTTTATGAGATGACATGCACTTTGTGTAGATGAAACAAAACGTTACTGAGACCGATAAGCGGTGTGAGCTCTGCAAAAGGCCTCTCCTTTCACCTCTGGAACGTTAAGGCTGAGAACCGATTGCAGCCTTATAAAGAGAGCCATCAATGAAATGACCCAAACTTTCTGGGCGAAACACAATCAGCGCCCTGTTATATTTTAACATAGATCATCCGGGTCTCCGTGTGCTGGACTGTAACCAGTCTTTGTGTACTCTGGCTTCTGTTCAGCTGATCAGTGGGACTGGGGTGGTCTCCTTGGCGAGTCATTTAAAGTGCACTCAGAAACTAGCCATGACAGAAATTGTACCTATCAGGTTATGTATTCTTTCATCACAATAGATAATGGTGGAATCTGCGCACGACCATTAGCGGGTTCGGAAAATGAAGAGGAGACCCCTGTGTGAGGAAGGTGTTGCCTTGAAGTGTGATACCTTCTGGTCATGTTTGTTCTGGAGGTGTTTGTGCTATGTTGATTGTCAGGTTAAGAGCGCCTTCTTACGATTGAATTGTTGTTACACCTATATGGGAAAAAAAGGCAGGTGCCACTTTGGTCTTGCTTTTGACCCCGATGAAATATATTTCTGGACATAAGTAGAGATTAGCTGCAGGACAAGTGTGAATATACATGAAAAGTTATTTTTGTTTACTACTTTAACTACTTCTCAGTTCTACGACATCCACAGAGGAACTGAAGGACAGCACAAATCCAGTTGATTGTGCTGTCTTCTGAACCACAGACCTTACTTCACATTCTCCAAGGCATTCTCGTGCAAGGTCACTGCCTAACGTTGGGGGTGTGGCTTCACGCAAAGTGGGGTGGAAGTTGAGAAGAGGGGACTGGGGGTAGCTGTGCTGACACAGGCCACTTCAGCAGAACACCGTCCAAATATATGCATAACCCTCTCATCTACTGTTGTTAGTGCCTTAATAATTCAACAGCTGCGCATTCATTAAACCCTCTGAGTCTTGTAGAAGCCGGCTGAATTGTGCACGCAATGTATAAACCAGTGTATTGACCCATGGCTGTAATCCATGTGAAAGAGAATTTTTATTTAATTTTCTTTCCCCGAAACCCTGGTAACCTGGTGGTTCTGCAGTTAGAATTGTTTTCCAGTTCTCCCTGTATTCTGGTGGGGTTTCAGTGGGTGATCTGTTTTTCTCCCATGTGCCTTGGACAAACTTGGTGTGGCCATGTGTGTCTGCATGTCTGCATGTCTGCGTGTCTGGGTGTATGCGTGTCTGCGTGTCTGCGTGTATGCGTGTATGCGTGTCTGTGTGGCCATGCGTATATGCGTGTATGCGTGTGTCTGCGTGTCTCCGTCGTTTTGGACTTTCAGTTTAGAAGCCGTAGTTCTGTGAAGAGAGCTTCCGTAGAGAAGTGTGCTGAATGGCTCTTTTGTTTCAGAACTGAGCTAATGCTTTTCAACATCTGAAAGGCTATTTAAACATTCTCACTATCCTGTTTTCAAGACGACTGTCGTTACAGAGAGTGGGTACAAACAATGCTCGTGCAGGAGTACAGGCATGGAAAGACTCCTGATTATTAGGAGCTGGGCAAAAATGGTGCTTGTGCAGGAGTGATTGTGCATTATATCAGGAACAGAGGCATGTGAGCTGGGGCAAATCAAACACGCTTGGTGGTGCGAGCAGATTATGACTGGGCCTTGTTTACGTGTTAGCAAATTAGCATTGCTTGGTTTGGGAGCTGCGGTTACCGTAGTCCCTGGCACCCCTTGGCTGACCACCAAATCTTAATGGTGTTTTCTTCAGCACTTCCTGCTTGTTAGCACACCAGGGTCCACATAGATCAATTCCAGCACGATTTAACATAGAAATAGCCCCCAAGGACTGTGTGAGACAGTTTTTTTTTTTATTTAGTGCGGTTTCTGAGCCATACAGGGATCTCTGGCCTGCCTTCTCACTGTCACCATGTGACTTTAGTTAGGTGAGATACACTGAATGAGATTTCACTGGGTGTAATTCTTGTTAACAGTAAGACAGTATCAGTCAGATGCTGTATTAAGAGTTCAGCTGTTCCTCCGGTGTTGAGCTGTCACGTTGTGCTGTGATGAATAGGCACGAGGGATTGTACCATCTGACCATAACGGCACGCCACCTGCCACACACACTTCGCCTCTTCATTGAGGGGTGTTAGGAATGCCGTAGCGCCTTATTGGTCAGATTCCTGAGGTGCTATGTGGGAAGCTGTGTCTGGTTTCCTAACTTCCATTTCGTCGGTATTGAGAATGGTCTAACACAAAAAAAGTTTTGCAAAATAAAAACTTTCAAACACAAACCTTTTAAAATGTCGTATGCCATTTCTTACTACAAATTACGGTTAAAAAACCCGTACAAAAAAAAAACTTAAATTGTGACCAAAATCAAACAAGCCCAAAACAGCGGCCACTAGAGTATGGTATGTACAACTGACAGGTGAGGGTGGGATGCAGCTATCTTCCTGCTGCTAATATTTCACCAATGCTAATTGTCTAAAAAGCTTAGCGGCGCTGGGATGATGGACATAGTAAGGGGTCTACGGTTGGCTAATGACGCTACGAGGAAGACGTGAATTCCCACCGTTTAGCAAGTAAACCTTTATTTATTGCTCAGTATTACCTGGCCAAGCGTGTGGATGTGCAGTTGTTACAGTTTTGGGTAATGTATTTACTGAGATTCATGAGTTTTTGGATTTTGGATTTTTCCTGCCCCCACTCTGGTTTTGAACCCGTCCATCTGGCCCGATGTTCTCAGCACAACCCTCACTGCACTCTCTCCACGCGCTCAATGTCTTCGGCGGTACGCGAAATCTCTGTCCCTCCTGTTTGTGTTATGGGGATCCAAAACAGGCAGATGAATTGACTGGCACTGTGGCGATGGAGCCCTTCCTCTGCTGTGGTTTGGGCGTAGCCTGCATTTATTTGCATTTAGTCTCTGTTCTTTGCCGAAGAATTTGTAATGCTTCTCCCTCCCTCTGTTTTGTTTTTTTTTGGGGGGGGGGGGGGGGGGTTTTAAAAATTT
>JAOYSI010022059.1:10101-31680 GCA_025775065.1 Hiodon alosoides | reverse complement strand
TTTTTTTTAACCTTTACCCCAAAAATTACCCCCCCCCAAATTTCCCAATAAAAAATTAAACCCCCCCCCCCCCCCCGTTTAACGATGATGTTACTAGCTCTAGGTAGCCAGTCAATTCCGAAAATGTGTAAAATAATATATATATAGCTACTCATTTGGTGTACGTATGTCGCTTATAACAAAACACCATCATGAAAGCAGTAGGCAAAACTTCCTCCAGTTTATCTCAGCGCGCTCTGTCATGTGCTCTGTGATATCCCCGGTTCTCTAACAGCAAACTAACGAACTATCTAATTTCTTATAACGATTAATACCAACAGCCTACATTACTAAACAGTTCGCAAACTTAGAGACATTCGGTTATTTTAGTATTCATCCAATAGGAGCACATTTACCGGATGTCTACGCATGGTTTCCTCATAAACCAACAATCTGGTTACACTTTTATTGAAACAGTTAAATGTAGGATAAATAGAGGTATATATAAAAATAGGGGTATCTGTCAATTCTTTAATGTTAGCTGTGGAATTGTGATGCTATTCTTATAAAAAAAGAAAAAGAAAACAAGACCATCCGTGGCATCATGGCAAATAAGCCCAGTCATACCATGCCCGTTGGGTTCTGCACTTTCCTCTATCCCACAACTAGAAACCTAAAACTCGCCCTCTGTCCCCTTAGCTTCCAGCTCACAGGAACAACCTGATAATGCTGAGAAACATAGTGCTGTAAACTAATAGGGCAAATTTATGCTGATTTTAATCTGCAGTGTGCTTATGCTGAACACCGTGCACAGCTTGGCCCTATCGCGCTGCAGACACTCTGGTAACATAATTTTAGCACTGCTTGCATTGCTTTTCTGACTAACCACACAGCCTTCTTGGAAGGCCCAAGCCCTCAGCTTGATCTGCGACATGAATTAAATGTACTGCAATGTGCCCAAATCCAGCTGAGCAGGCAGCACAATCACCCTTTAATGAGTTTCACAGCAGTCCACGCCGGTTATTGTTTTTTAGGTGCTTATCAGGCCTTCTTATCTGGAGGGACTGAAACAACAGATTGATAAAGCAGGATATCTGCTGAAATGACTCAGGTTAGGTACTGTCCGCAAGCTTACAAAGCAGCACCTGGACTCGAAACAGTGAATTTTTCGATCGAGTCCCATTCCTTTCTCACAACGCCAAACAGCATCCGCAAGACGGATGTTCCGACCAGGCCTGGTCAACCCCTAGAGAAAGCTGAGCTGATGACTGGTCTGGTCTTCCTGGCTTGGTATATAGATGAGGGTTGGGATTTGGGGGGAGACTTCGGCCAATTGTCTTTAAACGAGGCGCATATTGAGATTTGAACATCTAGTCACAAAGAAGAGACACAAAGTAACTCTCAAGGCTAACAAATGATAAAACAAATACAGAGAGGGGGGAAAAGTCTGAATGAAACCATGTGCAACACAGCAATGAAGACCCAAAGCTGCAGAAGAGCCTGGCGGGGCTGGGGCGCGTTACAAAAGTGGCAGGCGAGGTATATAGGGCTGATGGACTCTGACAGGCCGTTCTGAGGGGCATTATGACTGAGATTCACTACTTGAGCGCCACCTGCACGAGTGCCGTAACCTGAGCACGGGAGACCGGAAAATCAAAGTGTTGTTAAGGTGTGTGTGTGTGGTGGGGGGGATTCAATTTCGTTTTAATACTGTCACAGAATCCGGGAATTTATTGCCTATCCCAGTAATGAGAATGTCACACAGCGGGCTTGTGAATATGACAAGCAGAAATTTCGCCCCACTGTAGTCTAAGAAGGCAAAAGCAAACAGATCCCCTGAGACAAGGCATTGTATAAGGAAATCCAGGATTATTTTTAGTACCTGAAGAAACTTTTTTCTTTTATGCATTATCAGTTTCGGCCACTGCACATTTACACGTGTACATGGAGTTTAAACTAGGCATTTCAGGTGCTACCAATTCCACTGTCCTTTTCTTCCCTCTTCTCTCATCTGCAGGGTGGCCCGCAACCATCACTGAAGGCCAGAGCAAAAAGAAGCTAACGGGGCCAACCAGACTGGCGCCTGGGTAGACGGGCCTAGAAGCCGTTCTGTTGTTCTTTTTCAAGTAAGTGATTAGACGCCCACCCTAAAATGCGACTACATATAATTAATGAAAAACACGATCCAAAAAATGGCTGGGCATTATGTAGGAATGCACAGAGTTCTACGGCACTCCTAGGCTGGGGGAGGGCTGTGGCTGACAAAGGTGCATCCTCTTCATGTACACCGGCTGGGTGGAGTAGGTAAAGTATAAGTGTGATGGAACGTGGGTGTAAGTGAACAAAGAACTTGACAGAATGTCCATCCAATTGGTATCAATCCCTACATTTCTTCTGTATCTACACTTTGGGATATCTGACAAAGAGATACTACAAAAGTTTCAAGCAATGAAAGCTATAACTTACCAAGATTGCTAAAACCATAGGACCACAGATACTCGCTTTTACCCAACCCACACAACACAGACCTGATGGAGGATAAGCCCTTTACCAGTGAATGTTTTCAGAAAGGGATCTTCATTCACAGTGTCGTGACTTCAGGCAGATGCCCAGTCTAAAATGACAAAAATAACCAGGCAGCCTTTGTATTTTTCCATATTTTTAGCCATGGTGTCAGGGTTCAGGTATTCCTATCTCCAATAATCAGGCGCCATTACCCTCATGTTATTGTTCTGAACACCATTCCTGCTTCTCACTGACACTACGTCAGGATGTCAAAAGAAAGAGATTTCTGGGAGCAATTCAATCACAGGTGTGTTCCACACCCAACATGGCACCGACTCTCTGCAGCATTCAGCTCCTTTCATCCCATTAGCTCTCATGTGAAGTAACTATGGAGACACGGCGACAAGCTATGAGGGTCAGGACAATGCCACCAAGTCGAGGCTGTATCGTAGGTATCGTATCATTCCTTCATCTTCCTCCCAGCCAGTGGAGCAGGGAGTAAGCCCCCCTCTGCTCCCTTATCCCTTCCCTCATGCAGGGAGCAGGTTCCTTCACCCCTCACCCCACCACCTCCCCTTCCATCTTCTTTCAGCCAACAACAAATGTTTCACAGTTACTCTGAAAAAACGTAGGACATGCAAGACTGTAGGAATGAACACAAAGACTGATCCACAACAAAACAAGAGAATGGAGATTTTGCTGTCATTTCTGTCAGCCCGTACCCCGATTGACCTGGAGGAGGGACAGGTGTGTGTGTGTGTGTGTGTGTGTGTGTGTGTGTGTGTGCCTTTGTATGTATACGTGTGTGTGAGCATGTACTTGTGTAACTGTGCGTGTGCAGGTGTCTATGAGTGTCTGGGTGGGTGAGTGAAAGCATGTGTGTGAGCCTGTGCTGGGTGTGGGGGCAGGGTATTAGCAGTGAGTGACAGCCACAGCGGGGATTCAGAGCGTACCAAGGCATTTCACTCCTTTCCCAGGCTAATTACCCAAGACCGTCCAAGACCCAGCGGCACCTGTCTCTCGGCCTGCAGCAAACATTAAAAAAACGATCAGCACTAGTTCTCTGCCCATCAGGGCTCATTCTGCCAGGCTCTGGGTCTAAAACTCAGAGTATCCAAACGTAACCCCTACCAGATTTACTACTGTTTCCAAGTTCTTCTATCAGTGATCGATACGATCAGCAGCCTGCTGTCGTTACAAACGTCTATCGCACTAGAGAGGAAGCGTTCCAGCGCTAGGTTAGTTTGAAAAAGTTTTTTCCTCTTCCTCTCTGGTTTCACAGCTCTAGAACAACTATTGGTGTCTTTAAGGTTGTTTTTTCCTGGCTGAAGAACTCTACCGAGTTCTGTACACCAGAGTGATACAAAACCTCTCCCTTTTTAACATAAGGTTCTGGAGCCAATTCACTTTTGGAACAGATAAGGTGCACGCTTAAATTTACCGGACCCCTGGTAGCACAGAGTTTTTTATAACACCTTCAGTGCTCGCCAAACCAAATGCCTAAACCAGAGTGTGCATTAAATCTGAGTCTCCACGGCAAACTATTTAGATCTTCAGTCCTAAAAAAAAAAAAACACACACAAAAAAAAGGACACCATTGGCAACCCCGCCAACGCAGGGCCAACATTGCGAGGAAAGCTTTTGCGTTGCACTGCAATAGGACGGTTTTGAGAGCTTTGTGGGTAAACCCCCTTCCCTCCCTTGCATGCCGGTAACTTTCAGAAGCTGTGCCGATTGAGATACACAGAAACACAAGGGGAAGCGAGAGAGAGGAAATTGGATAGAATAGGAGGTAGAAAATCCGCTCAGCTTTTAACTTGAGCTTCTTATCCCACTTTGTGATTGAATGGCGCTTAGTTGCCTTGTCCTCTGGTGACTGTTGAGTGCTTGAACCAAAAATGAAGTCAGTCAACCGTGTCATTTTACCCGTCTTGGCCATAACCCCAAACCCCCCACCCCACAAGCAGTGAGGCTAAGACTATTACATGTGTATACCAAAGCATTGAGGCCAGGTCTACTGGTCCTCAATCAACGTTTAAACTGTAAATAGACCTTCTCGGCGACTTTTCGTCCCGCTTCTTTAGGACGAAGGGAACGCTGGGAAAATTAGGTGCCCGATACACAGAGGGAAAAGGGCAGTGCATCCGAGTCACTTCCCCCGCCAAACACTTCTCATTAGGTGGCTTGTAAGATTTTCGGCTCTTTAAATGTCAAAGAAGCAAGGATTTGGTCCCATCTCTGCCAAACTTAGGATTTTTGACTGCATTCCCTCCCAATTCCATAGTCGAGAAAAAGATGCAGACAAGCTGAGAGTTTTGGATGTCAACAACCTGGCAGGAATTAGAAGTCAGTCTGCGTGAATAACAAACGGCTGTGAGGAGCGGCACTTGTGTTATTAAAACTTGAATTGAAATAAGCTGTAGACATCCATGTACTGCAGAGACGCAGCGATGGTAGGGCGTGCGAACATACTCAGACGCACACACACAGCTAGCCCCTCCTCCATCAAACATTTCAGCCCTGTCTGTATTAAGATGCTTATTTTAGGGATGATAAGCTAATCCAAAAATACATTTCACATGCGAGAAGTAAAAAATGAAATCACAGGCCTCCGGAATTCTTGAATTCTCTTCCATCGCCCTGTCACGACCCTGGGTTCAGAAGTGAGGTGGGAGCCCAGGTCTGCTGGACAGTTGAAGCTGACATACACATCTTGCCCTTCTGCCTGCTACTGCAGAAATATAAGGTCCCTGATGGCTTTCTCTCACATATTTATGCAGAGCCCCCTTCATTAGAACGAGACAGAGAGAAGTGCAGGCTATCAGCAGGCCTGAATTAAAGGGATTACCACGCCCTGTCACTGTGTTCCTGGGCCAACCGTACTGCTGTATTCCATTGTGGGGAATCAGAGCCTAGATAGAGACCTAGAGAGGAGGTGAGGGTTGCCTGAAAGACAGGTGTTTCGGTACCCATCACTGACACAGTCAGCAAAGTTGACCTAGAACTGAGCTCAGCCACTCGGGCAGGTGTGTGAGAAAACATCTCAAAGTAAATTTTAAAAGTTAAATTAAAAAACTTTCACATTCTAGGCTGACAGGACCGAGGTTGCCAGTGCCGTTAAGGGTGCCGTAAACAGAGACAAAAACGTGTTTTCAGTCACCCACCTTCCGGCCGCCCCTTCCCGCACATAATCATCCATGATAATGACAGTCTGCACCTGTGCCCTTCTAGAGTTTGTGCCCCCACGGCATGTTTATTCTGTAAGACACAGTATTTAAAGGGGCCTCCCACCAGCGGCCCCTGGGGATCAGACATGTGCCAAGGGGAAAAATACAAGACTGTTTAAAACTTTAAATTGACTGTGGGCCTGTCTTATTTCCGACATCCCGTTGCCTAGAAAACACCTGGGTTCCCTGCCTGTGTGGAGGATTCCCCAGCAGTGCACCCCTCAAACAAACACGGAGAGCTATATACTGCCAGTGACAGTAATGCATCAGGAGAAACATTTTCTGAATACTGTCTGCCAAAAAGAAAAACATTTTTTTGTCTGAATCACACAAACTGGTCTGAAAACTCTTTGTCTTTGGCATTATCCAAAGTCAAATAAAAAACCTAAAAAAATCATTCCTGCCACTACTCAAATTACAGCTCTCCTCAACGAAAAAGGAGTGGTTGACGATCACTGTCTCAGCCACTCTCCCTTGCTGCTAAAGGATTGGCAGAGCGGGTGGCCTCCACAGCTCCAGCTCTTTGGGGCTTTGGTTCAGGGGCCCCCTTCTCCACCCCAAAGTAAGACTTAGACCACCCTGCACTCATCTCCGTTCTCTGCTGCCTCCACTCGTCTCAACTTGCCCAAGTAGGACTCCAAGGTGGTGGCACACTTTGCCCATGCCAGAAGCTAACCCTGTATTCCACATTGCAGTAAACCCTCTTTGGACAATGCTAAATGTTCATTACTTTTAAGACCAAAATAAAAACTCTTTAATGTGGCCGTTTTTATCTCACAGTACTGGTGATAGAATAGAATCAATAAAATGCATTTATGCCTAGAAGCACATGCAAGTTTTATTATTACTAAAAGCCAGGAAATAACTAAAACCCTGGTTTTATATGGTCAAGTCGTGAGAGAAAAGGGACACAAACCAGGATTCTAAGACACTGAACCTAAATTGCTTTAGTTTTACCCAGTTTGTAATGCTTTTAAATAGTGCATAAAAATAGTTTAAAAAGTCCTGTTTTCAGCTGGGAAGCGCGGATTATCAGTCCAGATGCCTAAAGCCCAGCCAAAAAGTCCTGTAGAAGACGACTGTTTACTGTCATCAGTTAAACATCTCAACTACATGTGCTCCACCATCTTAATGCCTCCATAAATCCTCAACGCCACCAACTTCCTCCTTTTCATTGGGCTTCTACACACAGTCAGCAAAATAATAGGACATAATTGCCTCTCAGAGATCTCCACAAAAAGTAACCTAATCCTTCCAACACAAAAGAAAATAGCCTGGCCTAGACCAAAACAAAAGCCAAGAGCAGCAGAGGTAAAGTACTCAATCATCTTCCTCAAAGAGCAGTCAGCTTATGCACAGAGTTAAGGGTGTGTTAACCTGCCCCCTGCCCCCCCCGGAGAAGATTACATGGAAGACAGTTTTGTTCTAAAAGCATTGTTCTTCACCTTCAGAATGCATTCTGTCATTGGTTTTTCACAAGGGCTCCTTAAAGAGCAACTGTGCCTCGTGCGTGCCTTTCCCCCACCCTTGGACCCCCTTTGTCTAAAAAACAGACAAGCTATTGTTCCCCGGGGGTATGGAAGGCTCACAGGTGCTGCTTACCTGTTGCAGAGAAAGGGAATGGCCGTGGCCAAGGGTAGCAGGGGTAGGTCCATGAGAAAAGAGAAAAAGGGAGTTAACCACAATTAACATTTAATTTCTTCATAATTTCTTCACGAATAAATAAATAAAGGCCAACAGAACATCTCCAGACAACATCTACAGTGGCGCAATTTGGGGGGGGGGGGGGGGGGCTTTACAAAGAGTTAAACAGTGCTTCATTTACAACAAATAAAAATAAAAATTTAAAAAGAAAGCTGGAATACAGACCAAGTGGGCGAAACGGTGATCCCAGGGGCGTCTGTCAGGGCATATGAACAACGCGACAGGAGTGGACCCCCGGACACAGGAGGCAGGGAACAAAAGCATCGCTGAAACCCCAGTAGGCTTTTGGAGTCGTCACGCAATTAACCTGGGGCTAATGAGGCTAACGATTAAACAGATGGCGCTGTTACAGAAGCTCTACCTTCCGGCAGGGATTTAGAACAGGCGTTTCCACCATGAGAGGAAACATTAGCAAAGGAAATCTGCAATCCCCTTTTCCCTTCTTTTATTGAATACCAATATTCACTCAACGGTGGCCCCGTTTCTGAAGGAGACTTTTCACACCACTTCATGTAAGCTCCATCAGATGTGGTCCTCCACGCAGCACAGGAGGAAAAAAAAAAAAAAAAAATAACTGAATTTATTCACAGCTCACCCCAATCGCTCTCCCCAATACAAAGTAGCCCGCTTCCGTCTCTGAAAAATCGGGATCTCTTGCAACCTTTGCCATGGGACCGGAGCGCTCGGCCACACTGTGAAAACGTGCCAATAAGACGCTCACACCAATCGTCTTCCCATTGGAGCAACGCATGTTTGATGACTCTGAATGCGATCTCTCCCAATGTCTCTCTCTTTCCTTCGGTCTTGCCCACATAACAGGGAGGCATAATGAAGACCCTAGGCCCCCCTCAGCCTTGTCAACCGGACACTTTAGATGGACACTTAGGACACACTTAAGTTAGACGCATCCGACCACACCCCTTCCACAATGCTCACATACAGTTATCGGATCCATACATGGGAGGTGGGGTTCCTAGGTAGGCTGTTCTTGAAAACGTCACATGAAAATGAATTGTTCCACTGAAGCAACAGAAGTGTGAAAACTGCTCAGTGTGGAAACGGCAGCCACCGCGGCCGCCAAAGACTCAGTGTCTTGATAGATAAGTAGATGCAGAGGTTGCTTTCAAAGACAGCTCAGACTGGACGAGTGGGCCCTGGACGAGTGTCTGATGGACACTGTGATGGAGTCACCTGACTGAGCTCCACAGCGCATATTGCTGCTATAGGAATGAGATATACATAAACCAAACATACGTTAAACAAATGGAACAAATGTTTTTGTACACAGGACCAGGGAATTTGGAACTAAAGGTTGTAAATTTGTCCCAGATCAGAGGGAGCGGGGGAGGAAGGGGTAGAGAAAAGGGAGCGGGGAAGAAAGACAGCATGAGCCTCGGTTGATCCAAAATCACTATAGCAACCCAAGTTGGGATTGGGACTCCTGCTACAATCGCCCTTCAGCAGGTCCCTGTGATGACGATGGCAGCAAACACAAACCGTGTTGCGAAACAACAGATGAAAATCCATTTCCTGTTACACCAAAGATGAAAGAGCATCTACCAAGGCAAGAATATATATATTTTTTATGTGTGTGCTCATAAAGATGAGCGTTGGCTCAAGAGACGGAGATAGCGGTCACAGTGAGGCCTGTGGTTTTCTTTAAAGGCTGGCAATGGGGAGGCCCACACCTTACTGAGGGCATGCAGAGAGGACAAGGGAAAGGGAGACTCATTTCAAGGGAAGTTGACTCCAGGTGCTTGAGTGGAGTAAAGAATGATCCAGGAGAATGATGGGAGACAGAGACCTGGGGTCATCTGAAAGGTGGGGAGTGAGTTTATGGATGGGGTAGTCCATTTCCATTTTTGCTCCCACATTCAGATGAATTCCCCTCAGATTGTGTCTGAGCTTTCGTCATTGAGCGCTAAATTTAAAAATGCCATTTATCAAAGAAACATATCGAAAAAGAAAACAATTGAATAGGTTGCAATAGGGATTCTCCCACTCGTAATGGCAACCACCTAAAGCTGTGACATGATCATGAGCACATGGTTTTCTTCCCCAGTTTCAGCAGCTTAGCCAAAAGTGGGTCGGCTCATGCAAATTAGATTTGCATGTTTGATGGTTCCACGGCTGGGGGGCGGGACATGGAATCAATGCCAAAATAATCAGAGAACTCCAGGATGACATCACTGGGAAACTTCTCCATGTAGCGATAGTACAAAGAGAACACCCTTGGGTGTCGTCCGCCTGTCTAAATCCAATCTTATCCTTCGCAGAACGGAGAAAAAGGAGAAACATTTATCTCTGGAATTATTTGAGGGGGGTGGGGGGGGGGATTTGGGGAGTAAATACCACAAGACAGAAAAACATCACCAAATATTTCACACACAGATCTCCAATTATAAAAGGAAACAAAGCTGGAGCAGATTTTTCTCCCAGGCAGCGTTGGCCCCCGAAGCCGCACCACGGGCCTGTTTCGGACCTCCGTTTGCAGCCCATGACAGCTCAGTTCCATGGCCCCTGCTGTTTGTCCTGCTTCCGGAATGACTGGCTTTGTCTGGTGCCATCTCTTTCCCGGGTCCGCCCCAGTTAATTCTAAACCCCCACTCTCCTCCCGGGTCTGTCACAGTTTATTCTAAACCGCTCTCTCCTCCCAGGCCAGTCACAGTTTATTCCAAACACCTCTCTCCTCCTGGGTTCATCTAAACCTCTCTCTATCCCGGGTCTGTCCCACTTAATTTTATACCAGATTACACCGCATTGGACCAGTGCAGCTGCAGGTACTCTTCACTTTTAAAACCTGTAATCTGCTACAGCGTTCAGCATCAGGGTCCCGGTGGAACTCATTGAAATTCTCTTGGCAGAAACGATATTAGCAACCAGACGCACCCAGACAAGATATTGACAGAAGCGGTCCTCATCCTACAGCTACAGGCAATGAATCCCTCTCTTACGTGGTTTTCAGTCCCGTCAGATGGTTCATTTTAGACCGGAAAACCAATCACAGCCAAGGTGATCCGACTTGGACCAGTTTACATTGGAAACGGACATTCCCAAAGAGACGTGGCTGTCATGCCATCTTCAATAGGCAACCTGGCTGTGTTACACTTGGGATGTGATCCACTTCCTGCTGAGATGATCAGGAGAAAGACTCCCACCAGCTCGTACGCCATGGTCTCCTCTTTTTAACACCATAAAAGCCTCTCAGCTTGAAAACCCGGGTCTATCAACTTTCAAATGTCAAGTGTCAAAACCTAGGTCCTATCAACTGTCAAGTGTCAAATCCGAAACTAAACTCGCATTGATGAAACCTGCATTTATTCCTGGATAACAAACTAATCGTCCTGATTTTACTGATCTTCCACGTCACTGATCAAATGAGTGAGCAGGAACAAGCAAGTGGAGTAAGAGGGAAAAGGCATAGTTAGAGGAAGTCGCCCAATGGAGTTTGGGAGGTGCAGGGTGGAGGCTGGGCTCTAGGAGGAGGCAGGTCCCTTCTGAAGAGAAGTCTGGTGCATCTGCATCACTACTCAGGCATAACAGACCTGCACAGGCAGTATCCCAGAGTGCTGCACTCCCCTGGAACCCCCCCCCCCCCCATTATTTTTTAGCTATTCATTTTAGTGAGTTAGAACACATATTTAGGTAGAAAAATGTAACCAGGTTGATACCCTATTGCATCTTCAAGGATTATCCTCGATCAAGCATCCACAACTGATGCAACCAGCTGGGGGGAAAAATAACTGAATGTGTTTTATTAATTAATAAAGCGACCCAAGTAAAATGAGTCTTGTTCTTCTCCCAAGCCCCATGCAGAATGTGCGGCTTAGCTGGGGTTTAAGTTGGCCGTCGACTCGCTGCCCATCCAGGATCTGGCTGTCAGCACAAGTAGACAGACAACTCGCTTCCTAGTAAACACTTCCATTAATGATCTGGAGGCACAACTTTGGAGGTTTCACTCATCCATCACCCCTATGTTGGCAGCCAGCTGGCGTTTTATGGGATCCTGCTGGCCTGCTTTCTTACGAGCCTGATCCGAGGGGCCACGCAGGGGAGTCGGGGGTAGGGGGTGGTATGGGAAGCAGCTCACGTGCAAGGGATCCTGGGAGAGCTTCTGGACGGGCGCAGTTGGAACCCATGATCATTTTGGAGAAATAATAATGATAATAATAAGAAGAAACAGAGTGACTGGAATGACTAAATACAAGTTAACAAACGTAGAGAAGAGCAGCCGCTTTGAGTGGTTTTGAACCGAATCACCCCCCCCTTAGGAATTCTAAGTAAATAGAAGCAGATAAGTCGGCGAATACTAAACAAGGAAAAAAAAAAACATGAAATGGCTAACAGCTTGTTGTTCCTCAGTGTGCCATTGTGTCTGCACAAAGTTTAAAACATGTATTTATGACAAGGTCTGCTGTCTCCAGTATGGGAATTCACAAGACAATATTTAGCGACAAAGTGTTTAGAGAGATCAAGGAGCAAAGAACCAGCAGTCCCACTGGAACCTGGGTCACCCCACTAGAGCTGAGCTCGCTTGACTTCTTCCCGGCAGTACAGGCAGGCATGGAGCCGTTAGAAGACATCGCCATGGCAATAAAAAGAGAGGTCAATTTTGATAAAAGGGCTGCTATGAGCTGCTTCTGTGGAAAAGCGGAAAGATTGGGACCAATAGAAGAGAGTTTTCCATCATTAAACAACAGTGAGGGGAAAAAGAGAGAGAAGGCGAAAAAATGACTGGACCACACTGATCTCCACCCCGTGAAAACAAACTACCCTGTCAAAGGATTTCCGCTTTCATAATTCCCTGCATGCCTGTGAAATGTGCTCACATCGTCAATCACCATTTTCAACAAATAAAACCTGTTGAAAAAATGGTAGAGTTGCACATGTATTGAGTCATCACTGAATATAAAGGCTGAATACTGCCATCTAAAACCCCCTTTTTCGGTTTTATGGAAGAATATGCAGTATCAGTGCAGATTTGTAAATATATGCTGGCATTTAGAAAAAATTGTAACTCATTTAACAACCTAACTAACAATCTATAGTGAAATTTGACAGAAGTGTGTGCACCTCATAGAAAAAGAGGACCGGACCTCTAGGAACAGCTTCCTCTCTCCCATGTCTGCATGACCTGCCGCTGGGGGGATAAAAACATGGAAAAGCCAATCATGTGGTGCACGTTTCTTTCACCCAGCTCACCCCTCATCAGCATTCCATTTCATCAGTTCCCCTGTAATCCTGTTCATGGCCAGGGCATTGCCTGGGATAGGTCTACTAAGGATCCAGGTTTCTGGCCCCCTCGCCCTGATTTAGCCAAACCTAAGCCCAGTAACCTAATCTGGAAGGGAACGTTTCCATCAGGACGTTGGCCAACCCAAAGGTCCATTCCCCTGGGACCTCCAGGCTAACGCACTGGCTGTGCAATTCTGTGATTGGCAGGCAAATACAAACAGGTGTACATGTTAAACCTCAAAGTATACTTAGTCAAGACATGAAAACCCAGAGTAGGAGGCTCAAGCACAAACCTGAACCCCTTCCTTCTCTCCCACAGTCCTGTCTCTCTCCCCGGTCAACACCCAGTGGCCCAAAGGGAGACAGACAAGTCTGTGCAAATGTCTCAGGACCATGCAAAAAAAATCTGTAAAATGAAGATGCTTTCAAAAACAATTTCAAACTGACAAGTTTCTAAAATATACTAGTATATTGTATATTATAGGGCAGTAAACAGTGAAAACATAAAAATATTGTCAATATTTGGTGTGACCCCTAAAACTGCATCAATTCTCTAAGGTTATCTTAAGTACACTGTGCAGTTTTATAAGACAACCGGCAGGTAGATTGTTTCAAGCACCTTTCAAAGTTCTTCACTTGCTTCTGTCTGTCCAGACAGCCTCGTTTATGTTCAGATAAGGGCTCTGTGGAGGCCATACCATCTGTTACTCCTTGCTTTTCTTTTGGAAAATTTAGCAAATTTTTTTTTTAATAGCTCTTTTTTACTGACACACTAATGTAGAAGACAAGAAATAAACATCAAAGACTACATTTAATTTAAAAAGATAGGGTACTTAAGACATTTGCACAGTACTATACACTTACTTTTGCATGACAATGTATTTAAACAATGTATTATATACTGTAAATATGATTCTTATCCATGTGTTTGCTACGTCTACATATATATCTATACATGCACACACATGCACAGCTATGAGAGTGATGAGATGCAAAGAAAGGGCAAAGGAAGGGCTGGAACCTCATACAAGTCTTTGCCAGAGGAATGTGAAAAACATTTCTGTTTTCTAGTGCAACATCGTTAGACATAGAAGCCCAAGGGGAACAAACAATAGAGTGGGCCGGCCAGCACCGGCTGCAACACACAGGAGTTTTGGTGGGCTCACACTGCACAGAGACCGGACTAGAGCAGATGACTCCCCCTACGGCCTTTGCTGAACCCAAACACATTTTACCGGACGGACTTCCATCGCTCCCCAGTCTTACGACCATCCCATTCATGTTAAACCACCAGGTTTTTTTTCCCTTTTCAGGTTTTTGAGAGGCGCTGCAAAAGAGTTTATTATTGTCCAGTCTCCTGAGGGCCATATTAACATGCAAATAAACCTCTTTAGTATACACGGAAAGCATCCGAGCGTGTGCAGCGGGGAATCCCCACAAACTCTCCATTCTCATGCTAAATGTGCAAAGCGATGTAAACAGCTATTTTAGGCTGTTGGAGAGGATCACAGAACGAGAAGAAAAAAGAAAAAAAAACATTAGAGCCGTGCATAGCAACGGTGACACCTTCCACCTTACTGAATTCAGAGTGAGGAATAGACAGATAGGAGGGATGCAAAACAGGAACACAATCTCTAGTGCAACTGCTTGAGCGTTAACGATCATGTTCATCGCTTCTCCTGGGGATACACTTGTTTTTGTGCCCCCTCTGCTTAAATAATGTCACTGCATATGACATGACACAACCGTCCCACAGAGATCCAGTGTAGAATCAAATGCAGATACACCTCGGACACTATGACACAGAAATCTATGAAGGGTTTAGTTGTGCAAAGTCTTTTTTTTTGAGCCACAAAAACCTCCCCACCAGTCCCGCCCAGTCATGACGACTTTGTATGCAGCTGCCGGCATACAGGCATTCCCCCCATTCCCCCGTTGATTCGAGTAAACACCCTTTATAAGGTTACTTCAGCAGAGGTTGGGCAGAGTCACGGTCACAGTCCTGACCAGAGAACACGCCTTCTGAAGGCTTTCCAGAGCACTGTGACAGGCACAGATCCTCATTTTGGCAGGCCACAGCCAAAATAAATTTTGATAAAAGGTCAAATTAATTTTTTTTTGGGGGGGGGTGCGGATTATTGGTCTCTAGGTTTTGTCATGTTCGCTGCAGATAAGAGGGAGCCTGACTTGCTGCACTGACTTGGGGGGGGGGGGTAAGAGTTTCCTGTTCCTGCCCCAACACTCAGATGTCTTTGCAGGCCTCCGCTGGTCTCATGGGGTTTGAGGCCCAGCCTTTCCCAAAGGGAGACGGCTGGGGAACCCCCACTGTGCTTACAGCCTGAAGAACCGATGGCACCTAACGAGTGACAAAGGGAGGTGGTGGCAGAGACCAAGAAAGAGGAGGGGTCAGATGGCTAGACAAAGCGAAGGCAGAAATAGGGGAAGAGAGATAGGAAACGGTGGGCCGGATATGAGAAGTGACCACTCAGTTCAATGCACACCTGAATGCATCCCGCCCACCGCCTCCCCTCTCCACCTACCAGTTGCATGTTGTGTCAGGATGTTTTTGTTCTGTTATAAATGAAATATCCTTCTAGCGTATCAAAACAAGACATGGAAATGTGTCGAGAAACAATTCTCAAGTCATTAAGCAATCAAAACGGTTTCCAGGCAAAAAATACATATATTCTAAAACGACATGCTAATGAAAGAAAACCCCACTCAGAAGACATAAACAGCAATAACTAACATCTGTTCAAACTGGCAAAGTAATTTATCCATGCATTCCCTCCCAAACAGTTTTTTTCTATAACTTTATATACAAGTTTTATAAGTATTTTAGCCATTTTCCACAGTGCACAAGTTCATAATGTATTTGCAATGGCTCTAATGGGGAATTAGAGCTTGGCACCGGGACGGAGGACCATGGCTGTTATCCCATTGCCCGTTCATATACATAAATCTTTTGCAGACAGAGTACTGGGGTAAAAAAATGGTAAAGATGAATAAATAGGAGAGAACCTTTGGGTCTACACAAAGTTTAGAAAAGGTAGTTTATTAGTAAATCATTGCTGGGATGTGTGGCTGGGGGTTTATGGAGCAAGTATGCAAGTATACATGGATTGTATCTTCTGAAGACAAACAGCAGCCTAGAGGAGGGGGGGGGGGGGGGGGCAGTGCAAGTACAAGCCAGGTTCTCATTAAACCGGCAATGTGCAAAAGGGGGGAGGCACAACTGTCCGAGAGGGGGTGGGAAGGGTGGATAGGGTGACAGACAGTTCAGGAAGTACAGAGACCAAAGTTGACCCTCAGCACTAGGGCTGTTAATCTTGGAATGCAGAAATGGAAAGCATCGTCCCTATCTAAATGTTTGTGCAGGAAATGTGGATTATGGGAGATGGAGAGTGGCCCATGAGCATTGGCGCCAGGCTCGGAGGATAAAGGGTCTATCCCACTCCTGCCAGGGTAGAGGACAGCTGGGCCTGGGAGGGGCGCCGGGTCACTGATTGTATTCTTTGTCTCCTCCAACCCCCACTACCACCCCTTGGGTTTTGAGTGGCGTCAAACGGCCCCACACTCCTGGAATTTTCTTCAGAAAAATAGAGCACTCAAAGGAATTTCGGACATCTATCAGTCTGCAGCGTTTAATAAAGCTTACTGTCTACCCTTCAATCACTGAGCCAGCAGATGCAGTGGGCCACAGGTTTGAGTACGGGGTAGCAGGGGTTCATAAGAGAAAAATAAATCCATTCTTCAACATTCAATGTCTCTTTACATGAGGTAACTCAAACTGGTCTAAACTGGGACGGATCTCTCCCCACATGCTCTGTGTGTGACCGCAGCACAATTTAGCAGGTGTTAGAGCATCAGTCTGATCAAGCCCCTTTTGGTAAGGAAGAAAAAAAACACAGTGCCCTCACAGGAGCAATTAACACTGAAGCAACCACAAAGGTGTTCAGCAGCTCGTTTGGAAGAAGCGGGCCGACTTGAACCGAATTTCTTTATGCAAATGTTTTTAGGATATCGTCTCGGAAAACCCTAAATCTTGTTCCCGTTTGTACCTTGTCAAAGCATTTTATATTTCCCTTCAGACCTTATTTGTCATTATTTACACTTCATTTTTTTATTCATTTAACAAAGATGCTCTATACCAGAGGGATGATGAAGTGTGATTTAGGCATCAAGCTGTGGTGTTTCCTGTCCGTTTGAGCAAAGTGATATATGCCTAGCGATAACAGCACGATGGAATAGTGATTTTTTTTTTTTGTCGGCGACACAATGCCCATGAAGATCCCTTTTAATGGGATGTGGAGGAAGAAAAATATAAGAGCCAAAACGCAACAGAAACTGCTTTTTTGTTTTTTTTGTTGTTTTTGAAGGATTGTGAAGAATCTCACTGTTTCTTTCAGGAAGACTGCATAACTGTGTGCTTTTTTAAATACTGTTTTTCATTTAAAAACGAGTATGCATGACAGATATTGCAGTGTACAACTGGTGTGATAAGGGAGTAAATAACTTGGAAAGTTATATATCATATACAGTTAATAAACAGTACACACAAAACATTAATAACCACAGAATAATCACCCCAGGGCGGATTGGACAAGCCTTCAGCTTGTTTTTAAAAGCAAACAACTCTGAAGTCGTCACTTAAATGCTGCCGTCCTTTTTAAAATCATCTGCCTGTGATCTGCACTGCAACTGGGACTGGGCAACATATGTCTTCTCCCATGGAGGGTCAACGTGTGAAATGTTATACGATGAGATCAGACCATTCACCTGGGGGTGCAAAGACTGTACAGGGCTCAAGCTGTCCTTCTGCCTCATCTCATTCAGAAATGTAAAGGAGGCTGAAGAGATTGTTAGGCAGCCCTGCCAGTGCCGGGACACTGTGCGGTGCCTGCTAATCCAATCAGATGGCAGTCCCTAGGGGCAACGCGGGCAGCCGTGGCAACTCCAGCGGGAGTCTACCCGTCCGGAGCAAGGGAGAGCACACAAACCTGGATCGCTCGCGTAAATACCCAGCTTTGAAAGCGGATAAAAGTGTAAAGCTGTAAGCTGCATAAGTCGCTTTGGATAAAGGCGTCAGCTAAACTGCTAAAACTATGCTGTGAACTGCCATTCTGATTGACCAACATTATATATATATATACACATACCTCTCTCTCTCTCTCTCTCTCTCTCTCTCCCCCTCTCCCTCTCCCTCTCCCTCCCTGCAGTGTGTTTTACACAGTGCGCAAAACCCTGCCTAAAGGCTAGGATCAGCAGCCCAAATATCTTAAGGGATGCCAGACTGGGCATAGTGTCGCTTAGTGTCGCTACTCTGGTCTGACTGTGGCTTTCACTAAGATCTCAGCTCTCTCCCTTTTCCAGCCACATAAGCCTCAGGGCTCTTGACAAGCAACCGTATAGAGGAGGCCCCAAGGCCAAAGGAGCCAAGCGGGATTCGTATTCGAGCTTGCCCCTCATTGGTCACTCAAAAAGATAACAGGGCTTGGCAAGAGCCTTCCTGAACAATTCAACATCCACTTATCTGTCTGACCTTCCTGTCTAACGACCCGCCAGTCACTAAAGTCTGCCTGAACATCTGTCTGTCCATCCATCTGTTTGACTGACCGAATGACATCCTAGCCTTGGGTGCCCAGGACCAGAGAAAAGCTTGAGACAGGCGACATCACCCCCAAAGCAGGGGGGAAATTATTGGAGATGTACCTTCTGGCTTTCGTGTTTAAAAAACAAATGTTCAAATGTTCAACCTTCAGAAAAAGTTAATATACTCAAACCTATTAGACTGGAAGTCTAATCCACTATAAATCCTGAGGAGTAGGGGGGACAGTTCAGCCTTTGCTCAAAACGCAATGAATAGCAAGAGAGAAAGAGAGCAGCAAGAGGATCAAAAAAGTAAGGGTATACTTTTACTGCATATCTCCCTTGAGCGATCGCTAAGAAAATAAAGTTAATAGAAGTCACATTGGAGAGCACAACTCAACGATATAAAAGTTAAAACAGGCAATATATAATAGCCAAAATTAAGCCCCTGAGCCGACCCCTTTAAACGCACTAGTAATTCACCTAAGTATTTGGCCGAATCTAGAAAACATGACAAGGGACATATCGACACCTCCACTAACTCCAGGTGCTCCCGAATGACACAGGCCTGGGATAAATAAATAAAAACCTGAAAGACTAACTCGAAGAATCACAAACGCAACGTGTTTTGAGGTGGCTGTCTGAGTATGGCCAGGACAGGATTCCGCCCCAGCGGTGGGAAGTGAGCGGTTACTGTAGCAGCTAATAACCAATACACACGTTTCCCATTCATTGCAGAATTGTTCTACCTGCCTCCCACACCATTATCATGCTGCATCATGCAAAGCAGCAATGGCCCTTGAAGCAAAACCAGGAAAATGAAAAGGATGAATAATTCATCAAAGAATATGCAAAATATATATATCACAGACACACATGCACTCACACTTCCCCTTCCTTTTCAGCTTCAGCTCTGCAATGTGCTTGGCGAGTCACAAGGCGGCAGGAGCTTAACAGCACACAGTGGAGATGTTGAACACGTGATTATCAGGTTCCCTTCTGCCCGATATAAAGTGGGCTACTCCTGCAAGAACACCACACAGTGGAGATGTTGAACATTTGATTATCAAGTTCCTTTCTGACCGATATGAAGTGGGCTCCTCATGTAGGAAAACCAGACAGTGGTGATGTTGAACACGTGATTATCAGGTTCCCTTCTGCCCAATATGAAGTGGGCTCCTCTGCAGGAACGCCACACAGTGGTGCACTCATGATGATGCCCAACTCTTGCAGGAGGAGCCCACTTCATATTGGGCAGAAATGCAGCTGATAATCAAGCCACCAGAGCTGGGATACCTTATCAAACAAACGGCTGTCCACACTCCCCAAAGCGGTGTTATACACACCAGTCGACCATGTGACCATGTTAATGCAGGCAGATGTACGTGTGTGTGTGTGTGCACATGTATGTGAGCGAGTGTGTTTCTGCACAGCGGGCTGATTTGCAGTGAGACACACATTATCACAAATACAAAATATACAAATATACAAAAAAATGATAATCAACACTTTGCGAATGAACCACTTACACAATGTATAAGGCAATGAGCCTGAGGTTTGGAGTCCAACTGCAAGGCTCTGTGTAACCCACACGGTGTATCTCCCCATGAGAAATGACCCCCTAGCTTTGACAAAAAAGGCACTAAAAGGTGAGATTAGAGTCATTTACCAGTCAAGTCCAACTACCAAGAAGAAAAAACAACAAAATTACTTGCATGCAAGTTCATACATTTTCACAGACAGGGGTGTTGACCAGTCCATTAAATGAAATCACAAGGAAGCAGGCAAGTAAAAAAAACGGATCTTAGATGCCCTCGTAAAACCATAACTATTATTATAGGTAAATAAATATGTAGCAATCAGGACTTAAACCTACAAAAAAAGGGATATTTGTATTTATTATCAGATAAAAGGAGCTGTCATATCAACTTCTTCCTTCTTGCTTAAATGTTTTCCAGTTGTGGGGAACAGCGTGAGATAACAAACATATGGACAGTGTACATATGTACTGTGCACATGTACGCATGCGAGTATGTGTGTGCATGTTTACGTATTTGCGAATTTATCTGTGAATGCTTGTCTAAGAATGGATGTGTGGTTACGTAAGCGTATATGTAAGTGTTTCTGCGTGTTCGTGTGTGCCTGTGTAATGTGGTTGCATATGTGTTTGTTTGTGTGAGATTATGCATGTGCATGTGTACAGGTCTGTTACCGTCTGTGTGCAGGCGCATGTTTTTGGAAGTGCGCATTTGTGTAAGAGCACAAAGCTGGATGATGTAGACCAGCTTTTGAAGCACAGAACCTTCAACCTTTAAAAAGAAACCTTGGGTAAACAACACACCACTCGATAGTGTTCATAGGATCACAAAGGAAATCTTCTTTCATCCATCACAAGCCTACCGGACTTTCACAGGACTGCGAAAAAGAGACAAACTAGGTTTTAAAAATAAATCATGACAATCTTTTACCATTGTCAAATACCACAAGCATGGCTCTGTTTGATCAATGCGTGATGCAACATTCAACATTTATGTCTACATTTTTATATATTTCTGGGTAGTGGGGTTAAAGCCCCCCTGTGAAAGAGAAAATTTGAGACGTTGGAGTTGACCTGAATAGCCAGGGATTTGTGGAGAGGCATCAATCTAGTTAACGTAGAGGAAGGCAAGAGAATTGTGTGTCTTGGTCTGATTGTGTGTCTGGTGGCTACATCTGATCAGTCAGCGGAAGATACCAGAATTCCACAATTTTTTCATAAACTTCATGCCTACAGAAAAAAAATCATTTTAATACAGGGAGAAAAAATGATGGCAAAATGTGCTTTATATTGCATATTATCTAGTTGTGTCTGTCAGTGACACAAAAGTGAAAAATTCCCAGGCTTTTAAAGGTTGATTTTCTACTCCTTTCCTCCTTCCTCTCACTGAGACGAGGAACGAGACGGGGGGCTAATACCCCTAATGAAAAAAGCCGCATTACAGGAATAAAAATGTCATCAATATTTGAGGAAATGGCGAAAGAAGCTGCACAAAGATGGCAGTCATAAACCGCTGCCAGTAACTGAAAGTGAGCAGCGGGAGATGAGAATTTATGTGGGTGGGATTATGCCATGTAGCACAGTCGGGTGGCTACATCTGATTGATCCGAGAGAGAGAGAGACAGTGAGAGACAGAGCCTGGTGGACCCTGACTCAGAGACCCTAACACAGTTCAAAACAATGTTAACAGCACTGCAGACATAAAATTTAATTTAAAAAGATATCACCAACATTGACCGTTTCAGCAAAGCTAAGAAGCGCTGAATCAGACACTGGGAGACAGCGGAAAAACCCAAAATTGTA
>JAOYSI010022059.1:0-10001 GCA_025775065.1 Hiodon alosoides | reverse complement strand
GAGCGACTTCAGACTGAGGAGGCTAGAGCCACCCTCCAGCACACACACACACACACACACACACACACACACACACAAACACACACACACACTGTGTGCACGCGGATGCACACACAGGCATGGACACACACCGCAACTGGGTCATGAGAACATTACACGTATATCAGGAAGTAAACGAGGGACTAGGTCTGCATTGTTTGATGACTGGGTGCCCGGATGGGAGGTGGGTGTAAACAGGTACCATGAATGAGACACCTCATGGGGGCGTCATGTTGCCGTGGTGAGTGATGGGCTTACACACAGGGGGCCTCTAACTCCTACCAAGCTGCTGGGCTGCCTCTTCAGCATTGTCCTCTCAGCAGGAGGGTC
Source organism: Hiodon alosoides (assembly GCA_025775065.1). Classification (NCBI taxonomy): domain Eukaryota; kingdom Metazoa; phylum Chordata; class Actinopteri; order Hiodontiformes; family Hiodontidae; genus Hiodon; species Hiodon alosoides. The sequence goes on along the minus strand of JAOYSI010022059.1, from coordinate 9,632 downwards.
CGGTACATGTGTGGTATGCACATGTTCCACCATCACCCTCTTAAAAAAATTAAGTTGTACCTGGTTCCACCGTCAATGCTGACCATACAGATTAATGTAAAGCACACATCATATGTCTTAATGCAGATGTTTTTCTATGTAAATGAGAAAAAATTTGTTCAAAAGCAAGGGGGGGTGGATAAAAATCTTTCAATTTGCCCTGTCTCGTCAGAGAATGAGTCTGCCAATGCGGCAGCCCCTCTGATCAGAACCGGGGGAACTCGTGGATCTGAAACGGGTGGGAGATGGCCACTTCGGACCATTCAGACGGAGGCAGCCAAATTAGCAGGTTTCATTCCATCAGTGTTCATCACTATTTCATGCTCTCCTGAATATTTCATCTGTGCGGGTGGTGGCAGGGCATTAACTATTCACAGCCGCCCCAGCTCAAAGGCTGCCGATTCCACTGCCTGCCAGAAGCTGTGATGCTGAGGAGCTGTCAGAAGGGAAGTGTGGCCTGGGGGAGACCGCCAGAATGAACACTGTCTGGAACATAATAAATTCACACACCCACAAACCCCCACACTGCTCAGTCCCACAGCCACACGCTTGTAGGTTAGTGGGACACCCTAGTCTGTTTTTGTTTCCGTCAATCTCCCAGACGGCCCTTGATGAGCCTCGACATCCAAATTGATCATTTGAAAATAAATGAACAAGCCTTAGTGGGCTCAGTCGGTAACCCTAACCCGAGCACAGACTGAGCACTGATGGACTTCAGCTCATGTAATTCGCTGAATGTGACCAGGAGAGCACAGAGGTGGTGCACAAATGGCATAGTGATGTGGTGGGCTGAATCGGCAAGGCTTCTCTCGGCTCGTCACTCACTGACGTCTCCAGACAAAGAGACAGGAGGCTAAATGGAAACACGAATTGGAGGAGTCATCCTCAGGTGTGGTGGTGGGAGTAACACCAACTAGCCTTAGCATTAGCTACTTGGTGATTCCAAATTGGGAAGAAAGTAATGGGAAAAAATTAATTAAATAAATTAAATATAATAAAAATAAACAAAACAACATTTTAAAAAGTAAGACTCGCAATGATAAGATAAACAATGCATTTTCACTGGCTCGGCTCTATATTGACACAACATTTTTTTTATGGCCATTCATTTTTAAAGAGTATGCCTGGTGTGCTAACACTTTTTTTTTTGCTCAAGTTCACAGTAGGAGCAGAGCAGGATAAGACTTTCAAGGGAACAGTCTGAATTAACAACAGAGAGAAGCAGTGATGGATCTGTACATATATTCATACAAACGCATGCAACAAAAGCGTGTGTGCAACACAGAGAAACGCAGGCACAAATCAGCATAGGTCTACCTGCCAATGTTAGGGACGCCCGCCACCCATGTCCATTAGACATGCTCGTTAAGCCCAAATGGTAGCACATTGGTTTACCAACCCGGCTCCTCTAGTCCCCAATAAGGACAAAACCCAGCTGGTGAAGGGAGACCCCCTCCCCAGTTCCTTTGCCCTCAATGAACCAGACCCAATAAAACAAGCGTCTCTTGGTTTTGGGAACAGATGGGTTGTTACTTCAGTTTCCCCCCCTCCCAATGCGCAGGTCAGCGCACCCTCAGGAATCCATGGACCCATTACGGAGCAGCGACTGGTGATACGAAACATGCAAGCATGCACAGACATGCACGCACACAGACACACAAACATTTGTATCACAACACAGCCTACCAGCAATGTTATGCTTCATATTCACCTGGTTTTATGGATGGGGTTAACATACACAACAGTCATGTAAACACAGACACCCTTTAAACATCTAAAAGAGGGCCAATGGTATGTCAAGAACAAATACAGAACATGAGTGCTTTATCGCTTCTCTCACCAGCCCCTGCGGACATAGTGACCAGCAGTGCACCAAGGCTGTTTTCCTTCTGCCATTCTGAGCGTCACGTGACTAAATTTAACATTAGAGGACCTGGGACAGAATGCAATGACTTCCACTGACTTATGATATTTACCCATTGACTTACAGCTTTACCCTACTGACATTATGCTGCATCTCAAATGATATACCTTGACTTTAGAGTTTTTCCTGAAAGCCTTCTTCCTCCACAGACAAATCAAAGCTTTTGCTCATTCCTGGACTCCCTCATGGGTAAGAGTTTGTTCTGCGGCGTGCTGGACAGCCTGCACGGTTTAATCAAGAAGTGGGGGAAAATCCACAAGGTTAAGCTGGGAAAGGAAAGAAGAAGAAGAAAAAAAAGCTGGAACACCTGTCCAACTGAGGAACACCAGAAACGATGTGGTTCAGAATCCAAATGCGCAGACAGCCCAGAGAAACAGAACACAAGTTATACGTGTTGAGTTCTTACACTAGACCCAGCATTCATTTCTAATGAAGCTGAAGCCCCTGCAGAGAACTAGTAGAATGTAGAATTGTAGAATCATCAAGGTGGAAGCTGTTCACAGACTAGTGAACGATAACTCTGGATGGGTAACACAAAAGCGTTCCCTTCCTGTCACATCGCTTGCCCGTGGAGAAGGCCATTCAAACTGTCGACTTACACGTTGACGCAACGCTGAGAGGTGGCAGGAAAAGGAAAAGAAGAAGAAAACCTCGGAATGAGAAGTTGCCATCAGGTGAGAAAAAAGCGAGATCTCACAGGTAGCGTTGGGTATAAGCGGTCTGCGGCACTTGAGGGGAGATGGTTTTCACAGTTTTTGTGAGTTTTTTCGAACGGTGCCACGTTGCAGGTGTGAGATAAGCTGTCGGAAAAAAAAGTACAGGAAAAAAAGCCAAAATGAAAGTGATAATCTTTTTTTTCTTCCCCAAAATAAACAAAAACAAATGGCTTATAACGACTCAGCAGCGAAGCGATCTGGTCGTGGGAGACCCGGATGGGGGAAAAAAACCCCACAGAGATCCAGGTGGCTGCCAGGGGGGACAAACATAAACTACACAATGGGTCCTTTGTCCTTCTGCATAAAGTAAGACAGACAAAAAAGGTGTAAACAGCCGGCATTGCTCGTGTTTTAAGAACTACATGCCATTTGACCGCTATAGATTTCTCCTCCTGTAGAGCGTTGGCTACATGAATGACAGCTCCGGCCTTTTTTGGTGGGGGGCGGTGCATAGGCAAGAACTAACTTTGAATTCCAGGTGCAAAACGATTTAAATAAAATAAAATAAATAAAAAAAACAACGTAAGGACATCCCCAGAAGCCAGCCCAGACGAATGAAACGCTGTAGCCAGATAGAAATTAAAATAGGTACCAATATGAGAATTTTAATTTTGTTATTTGTCAAATGAATGGGTAAATAAATACTACGATTTTTACTTACTTATTATTTCACAGACCTTACGGTTTGCGATTACACTCTTTCGATCACGTTTATGACGGTTGGCAGCAAGACCATACATTGCTCCCCATACCATGAGCCAAAAGGTTTCCACGGACACAGAGAAAGCAAGCTTGTGATTGTACCACAGCATGTTATCATATTATACAGTAATACAGTAAACAGTACAGTATAGGTCCCTTTCAAGGACATTTGACTTTGCTTGTAAAGGGTCTCCGTTTGATGCTGCTATATTCAATCTATCAAACTTTATATGCTATGGTGCATTTTTACAAATAGAATGTCACAAATGGAAGTGCTGAACTAGGGGTGGGCGATATATCGAACATACTCGATGTATCGCGGCTTGCTTGTTCTGCTCACGATATAGTAAATTACTATTTCGCGAACATAGAATACAAATTGTCAAGTAGTTTTTTTAAGCCGCCGGCATAAGGATCGCTTTTTGCGTTTCGCTTCTCTCTCTCACAGACACACACAAAAAAACCTCACATATATACGCCACACACATTCGCTCACCCATCCAGACCACTCGCCTGGACTAGTGTGTGTGACGTATAAAGGTGAGAGTCATGAGACGTGTGTTTTTGAATCTGTAGAGAACAGCGAAAGAGCCTAGATTGAGTAAAAGAAGCGAAGCGACAAAACGAGTGTCGAGTTCGGGAACGGTAATAGAATATGGAGGCGGACTAATTGGTTCCGAAAAGAAATACCACTGGATCCATCGTCTGGCAGTGGTTTGGATATCGCAAAGAAGATGTTGAACAAACAACGGCAACGGCAACGGCAACGGCAAAATATGCAGCAAAACCACTGCCACAAAAGGTAGCAGGAATGCTCTTGTTGAATGCACTTTTGTTGCTTTGAGCTATGTTAAGGGTCTTGGTTGAGCTTGAGCTCTGTGCTACTGGGCTACAGTATGTAGTCCTACATCATGTCATTATTAATTTTCCTTTAACAGCTGTTAAAAGCCTATGTGAGCAATTGCCTGGTTTGAATAAATACTGTTTTGTTAAATTTAACTTGGTTGTGACTTCCCCCTTTTTGCATACAAGAATGTTTTAAAGCAGACATCTGTTGAAGGGACAACTATAATAATCATACTGGTGTGATTGTATGCATCAAAGGGTTAAATCAAGCAATTATGAAGTGCTTTAGAGGAGATTTCAAAATATCGTGATATATATCATGTATCATGATATAGCCTAAAAATATTGCAATATTATTTACAAGCCATATCGCCCAGCCTTATGCTGAACCGATTATAACCTCTGTTTTTGCATGGTATTTCCTGTGTCAACATGAGGGGCATGGTGTGAATAAGGGAGGATGGGGAGAGTCACACGTTCACGGCCAGATTTGCGTACTGAACAACCTCGTTTGTGTCTGAGGCCACCTGCTGAAGCCAATATCCCCCAGCAGACACGAAACATCACAACAGCATTGCTAGAATCCCATTGCAGATAAAAGCCACTTTTCCCCCACCATCCCCTAAGTAATGGAGGATGAACGCGAATCCCTGGTCAAAAAGCAGCAGTGCCACACAAACCACACAAATGCAGAAGAACACACAAAACAACAACGCTCAGAATGAGGTGTGCAGGCAATACTCCACAACGATAAGGCCACAACCAAAACAACTCTTTGCCTGCAGGCTCTACAGTGGAGTAGGAGAAGATCTGTCAGAGAAGTCTGGCCTTTGAAAAATGTTGTTCTTCAGAACTGAGCTCCGACGAACTCGTGGCTACGGTCGTGCCCTTCCAGCGCTTCGTCTGATTTAGCGAGGGTGAACAAGATGGGTACGGTTGTGCAAACTCGTGCAACTTTAGCTGGTCCCACCGCATTAGGGGGGGTTTCTCTTTTACTTACTCATATGGGAGCCATTAATCCCACAGACCGCTTTTACCGTCTGAATGCATTAAGATACTGAAGTTATAAACTGCTATTTAAAAAAGTATGTCTTACCTGGGGAAGAGGTTGAAGAGTAACCCAAAGGAGCAGGATAGCAGCCGGTGTCAGCATGAGAGAGAGAGCGAGAGAGAGAGAGGTTTGTTAGTTAAACATGGGGGCAAAAGAATCTCACAACCCAGCGACTCTCTTCCAGCCAGCACTTTATCTGAGTGACGTTAAACACCTCTGGGCCCGTACAGAGCGCGGCGGTCGATGGGGGAAGAGAAAACCAGAGCATGAGCATGGGAAAGCGAATGTCAGGTGGGAAGGGGAGAATGGCTCTCTGAGACGAGCATGCTTTCAGCGCGTAGTTACTCCTGGCCGGGTGCCCGGCCTCCGGCACGGCCATGACAAGACTCCCGGCGCCCCATCAGAACTCGATATGGATGACCGGGCTTCCCCCTAATTCCCAGCTTTCTTCAAGGGGGCAGCTCGCTGTCTGAACCGGGGACTCATTTTTTAACAGCCTGAAGAGAGAACGCCAGCTATCGGGGAAGATAGGCGTTTTCTTTGAGGGGCATCCCAGGAATACTTTTATAAATCGAAGCGAAGACAGCCAGTCCATTAGATTTTGGATCACAGATACTTCTCACAGAAGTACATTCACACCAAGTTAATGTGACAGTGCCACTGTGGCTCTACAACCCTCCAGCCCAACAGGAGAGAGTGCAGTGCGGCATTCTGACAATGCAAGCTCCTGTCATTGTGTCTCTGCCCCCACCACCCCTCCCGGCCCGAGGATCAGCAGTTTGCCAAGCCAAAGAGGCGGGAGGGTCTGGCTGGGAGAAACAGTGGGACTTGTCAGTCAAACCCCGGGCTTGCGGGGTGCCCAACAACCACACACATTTTGTATAAACTGTCTAAATGAAATGCGTGTCTCTCACCATTATGTATTCACAACAATATTTTAAAGTTCTTTATAGGATCGGCAGCCAAGCGTTCAGGTAATGGCTCTACTGCGTTAGACGTCTCTTAAAAACCAGAAAAGAACAGTCTCACAACACAAGCTTTGGCCAGGGGAATAGCAACTTTTTGGCTTATGGAGGGGGGTGGGCTGTGTTGGATCAATTGTCTTCTCTGCACAGTGCAATTACATTACTTTCCCGGTGAGTAAAGTTCAGCAACATTATGTAAGGTTTACCCAAGTCTAGCTGCATTGATGGATAAAATAAAGTAAATTGTAAGATCTAGATACGGTAGTAAATAAGTAATGCGGCACATGAACGAAGCCCTCTTTAGAGCTTCCTGTCTTTAACATGTGTTAAGTTGCCGATTACACTGATTTACTCCAATCACAGGCCTGAGGTAAAAAGGCACCGCTACCATCTGGAACAACAGGAAGTGGAGTGTGCAGACTGTAAGGCTCTCAGCAAAAACCTTCGGAAGTTTAATTAAAAGTGGTCTGAAAGCAAATTTTTCCATTGTCTAAGGCGGAAAGGCAGTGTAGAAGGTTGTGAAGAAGGCCGTGGTATGGCCAGAGGAACACCAGTGAGGCGCTTTGGAGCTAATTGCAAAGGGATGAAAATGGAAGGGAAATCATAAGAAACAGCAGAGCCCATCCCAGGCTCAGCCCTGTCACTCAGATAGAATTACAACATGGAGAGCAGTAGGTGAAAGGCGGGGGATTGAAATTCTGACAGCCATAACAGTCGGAGAGATGAAGAAGCGAGTCGTCAGGGTCAGGAGGGTTTCTAACCACCTGGAAACTGCCTCAGGAGCTCCTGCAGTGGCCGGGCATTTTTAAGGGAGTGGCATTCAAAGTGGCTTGGTCGGGTTGGTCCGCCCAGTGACAGGCTAAGCCCAAGCACACCGAACCACCGTGAAAAGAGGTGGGAATATCTAAGGGTCTCTGAGGCTGTAGCAATCCTCCACCATTCAAATGCCAGCACGATAAAGAAAAGCAAGGCGAGGCTACCCTTTGTGAGGACCGACTCCCACCCCCATCCATTCACGGGGGACCTTTCCCACCACTCACGTCCCGCCCGAATTCCTCGTCGTGGGCCAAGGCATTTTCCCAGGGACGCTTGCGAGCTGCTGCACATTTCCCAAAAAACAATACGCAAAGATTTAAAAAGGGAATCAGAACTCCTGGGTCTGTGAGGTAAAAGACGTGTCAAAACAAATCAAAGCCAAGGGTGGGGGAGGGGGAGGGCGAGTGTTAACACAGAGGCCGCTGTTCGTGGGCTCAGGGAGGGGGGATTATGGAGGTCGAGGGATTAGAGAAACAAGATCAGCGTCGGCCGAGGATCATGCTGCGGGGTTCGCCCTGACGCTGTAACAGAGCCCAGAGCCACACATACACTGGAACAGAGAACGGAGGCCGAAGGGAGAGAGAGGTGTTGTGTATGTACATCCGATCAGTTATCAGCATTGATAAATACAGTCCTGGATAGGGCACTTAGCCCTTTCATTCCCTACCCATAGCCCTCGATCATAGTGTTCCTCCCAAATCAGACACTGTGATACTGGTAGCATCAAACTTTTATTTTTACCCCCTCAAAATCCCCTTTCCTGCCTAAACAACGCATTTTCAATGTGGTACTGAAGACATCATAAATGAGGTCCACAACTAAAAGTATACTAAAACTAAGTATAACAGTTTGTGGGGGGGGGAAGTTAGAAATGGAATGAGCACCTTGTGAGGAATGAATGTGAGCGTCCCTCCCCAGACGCCCTCCCCCCAGCAAAAGAAATACCTGCTGGGATCGTGTCAAGAAACGGAGCCGCTAAGAAACCAGATAGCGGTGTATGCAGTCCATCAGCAGAGCCGCAACTGCTGTGCTGACGAACCCTGCATCTAGGTCTTTACACTGCGCTAAGGGGATTTGAGTGCTAATCTGAAACACGGCTGGCTGTGAATGCAAGTCTGACCCGAATTAAAGGTAGATTATCACGGTGCGGTTAATCTCCAGTAGGATCATGCAGTGGTCAATAAAAACATCCACCCAATTAATAACTGCACCCAATTAACGTAGCATGTTTCAGAAATGTAATGGTAAGGAAAGCCAACAAGTATATTTCCTGTTTTCAATTGCCTCGTTTGGCATTGGAAACAGATAGCGCACCAGTGGATTGTGGGTATTTTGACCCTGTTGCCCTTCTACTAATGTTTTCGATCAAGATGAATGATGAGTGCTGTGGCCTTTCTTTCTGAGAGACACAAGTGGGGTGAAGGCAGAGGTGGGGAAGGGGTGGAGCAGTGAATTAAAAAAGAAACTAATGTGGTCCGAAGCTGAGATGCAGACATCATTAGTTCTGGCCTGCCTTCCAAGGCCGTTGTGATCAGCCTCTGGCCAAGTTCCCTCCCCTCTTGGGTCTCGCTCCATGTGGCCCGATTTGAGGGTCGCGAGGGACTGCACTTACACACAACCTTGATAAATTGTAGTGCTGTGCTGATGGGGGAAGGGGGTTGCCTTTGAAGTCATACCTTAATAATACTAGGGGCTCCCAGGGGGTACGATGTGCCCGCATCAGCTCTCTGAGGCCCAGGCTAGGGATGGGGAGTGTGCAGAGACGATTCCACCGTTAAGAGCTGACCCCCTGAAGCAAACCCCCCTCAACCCCCCAGCCTCACACTGGCTCTTTAAAATCAAGCTCAGTAGGGAGCTTCTAGCCCAACTGCTCTGGCTGATTTAGGTCCTCTGGAAGGGGCCTCTGGGTTAACCCTTAACCCTTGACCAATTGACATAAAATGGGACTTGGCGAGAAGCAAGCAGGGAGGGGGAGCTGGCAGGAAAATCCCCCTTAGCTTTCACATAGACCCCCAGCAGTACAGGATAAACACCTCTCCCCCTGGTCCACAGCCCCCAACAATTCTATCTCAAGTGAAGGACTTGCGAGACTTAGATTAATAAAGCGACGATTACACATTAATTTTTAATTAATTTTAAACCTAGGTCTGAATTCTGTATTTTTTTTTCTCAACCTAGAAACGATACCAAATGTGACGGTGAGTCATGTGGCGCTCCCTGATTACAAGCGCAAAGGGTTGTTTCTGATCCCAGCATTTCCTTTGAACCCCTAATCCGCCGATATGTGGCGGGTCTGGATGTCCTGGAGTAAATCTCACAGACAATGGCCCCGTGAAAGTGAGCCGGCTAATGAGGGATTCGGGCAATTCCTGTGTGCCGTGGAATGGCACGATAAGCGCCGAGCACGTCTTCCTCCCAAAAAAAGACTCCAAAATAAAAACCTCCATCTGTGCAAGGCTGTCTATCGTGGGATGCTCATTAAAATAAAAATAGTAACGATTCTTTTTGTTGCTTTCCAGCCAGCAATCCCACTGGTGGACACAAGTCTACAGAAGAGCTGCCAGCACAGACAG
>JAOYSI010022048.1:0-34572 GCA_025775065.1 Hiodon alosoides | reverse complement strand
CCACGACCCATTTTCAATGCCCTGGCTGAGGGAAGGAGGTTCTCACCCAAGATTTGACGGTACATGGCCCCGTCCATTGTCCCTTTGATGCGGTGAAGTTGTCCTGTCCCCTTAGCAGAAAAATACCCCCTAAGCATAATGTTTCCACCTCCATATTTGACGGTGGGGATGGTGTTCTCTGGGTCATAAGCAGCATTCCTCCTCTTCCAAACACGGCGAATTGAGTTGATTCCAAAGTGCTCGATTTTGGTCTCATCTGACCACAACACTTTCACCCAGTTCTCCTCAGAATCATTCAGATGTTCATTTGCAAACTTCAGACTGGCCTGTACATGTGCTTTCTTGAGCCAGGGGACCTTGCGGGCGCTGCAGGATTTTAGTCCTTCAGGGCGTAGTGTGTTACCAATTGTTTTCTTGGTGACTATAGTCCCAGCTGCCTTGAGATCATTGACAAGATCCTCCCGTGTAGTTCTGGGCAGATTCCTCACCGTTTTCATGATCATTGCAACTCCACGAGGTGAGATCTTGCATGGAGCCCCAGACCGAGGGAGATTGACAGTTGTTATGTGTTTCTTCCATTTGTGAATAATCACACCAACTGTTGTCACCTTCTCACCAAGCTGCTTGGTGATGGTCTTGTAGCCCATTCCAGCCTTGTGTAGGTCAGATGAATCAGATGAGTAAGGTGCAACTTTCTTTGGAATCTCTGGTTCCATTGGTGAACGTTTTGGCTCATGATCAAGGCTGGCCCTGGCTCCATTACGTCCTTTATAACTTACGGTGGGTTTCTGAGCCACCTTTGAGGGTCCAGACATCTTCACCAAATGCCCAATGGGTATTAAGTGGTTCCAATGGAGTGTCTTCCAAGGACCACTGCCTCTTACAGGTTTAACTCGTTGAACAGGTAAGTCTGGGAGCTGAGAAACTATCAAATGTGGAATAGACTTCCATCTATCAGCCAGCTTATGCTTCCCCAGGACCCCTAAATTCCTTAGTAGAACCTATCGTACCGTTCTTTGTTCCATTCATGGATCTGCTGCGCATTTTGCATCGCAAGCCTGTATGCTTCTTTCAGTTCTGTCTTCATCCTCGATACATATTGCTGGTACCCTTCTTGAGTGTCATTGTCGGATGAAATGCCGAAACACAGATCCACTGGAAAACTTGCCTCTCTCCCAAACATTAGGAAATAGGGAGAATACCCAGTGACATCATTCTTTGTGCAATTGTATGCATGGACGAGTTGACTGATGTGCTGGCTCCACCGGTTCTTCTTGGATACGTCCAAATTCCCAAGTATGTCCATCAACCTTCTATTGAAACGCTCCGGCTGCGGATCTCTTTCAGGATGATATGGGGTGGTTCGGGTCTTCCGGATCCCTAACAATTTCCTTGATGATCCGAATGGATCAGGGCTGGCAATCCGTAGTAGACAAAGAATAACTCCCATGAAATCTTTGCTACTGTCTAGACCAATCTAGCTTGCTCTCTCAATAGCAGAGAAATGTCAGATAAAGGGGACCTCACCGACTGGGTTCTCTTTAATCACTTGGTGGACTTGTCCAATCACAGAGTCTGCTAACTGGGCTCTTTTCAAGTCTTTCTGACTTAACTGAGGCAATGACTAAGTATGGTTGGGAAGCTGTAGGCCTGAGGTAATCACTCCGGACTACCTAATGTAAAAAATAATGTGTGTGAAGTGGCCTTCTTCACAGCGACCTTCGCTTCAGGCTTTGTAGAAGATAGTGTTCGGGAGCCTCCACTAGCTCTCCTGCATTTCTGCATCGAACAAAGTAGCTTCTGGTTCACTTTGTTAAAATCTTCCGGGGCCTCACAATGCGTAGCAATTGTCCTTTCCACACCAATAACAAAAGAAAGTGCCCCGGTCTGTGGAGTACTACTTCTCTGGGGAAAAACTTTTGCGAACCGACTCTGTAGTCCTTTGACGGGGTTCCTTTCTTACAGGGACCTCAGGTTTCACAGCCAATGAGCTGCTTCTGTAGCTGGAGCTGGAGAATGACCCGTTTAAGCTTTTCAGTCTCACTGTTGGCTTCAAGAGGCCTTGGCAGACACTTAGTGAGGGTTTTCTCTCCATCCTTCGCAGGAGCAATAGGTTGTTCTTGCTGTTGCTTCAGCAAGATTGCCATATTGGTCTGTAACTCCTTCATCAAAGAATTTTAGAAAACAAAGAATTTTAGAAAAATCTTGAGTGCAAAAAGCAAATAAAGGCACCATCAAAGTAATCCATGTGACTCCAGTAGATAAACTAATGTATTCTGAAGCCAAGCTATAGGTTTTTGAAAGAAACAATACTTTTGTATATTTAAAACTACATTATTTCTGCTTGCGACCTCGATAGGCTCCAATACAAGGGCATTACACCATTTGCAGAAGCTGCAAATTATAGCTAATCAAGTCTTAAATATTGGTCCATTTCTTTTACCATTGTTTGGTTTCAGAACACATCAGAACGCATCATATGGACCTACAGATCTGAGACATTTTTTCTAAAATTCTTTGTATCTGTTCCGATGAAGACAGAAAAACAAACACATCTTGGATGGCCTGTGGGTGAATAAATTATCAGTATATTTTTGGTTGAAGTATTCCGTGAAGAACAATTCAATAAAATGCAGAACAAAACCAGGCACAACATAAATTATTTAACGTAAATCATTTTAAAAAGCATTTCACCATGTAAAAAAACCCATCAAACATGTAATTCAATACAACTTTTTTCTAGACCGCTTAACTTGCTGTCTTGTGGTTATAACAAGTAACTAAGACATTTCCCTGTCAATGCAATATGAACTCAGAATTAGCCTACTGAACAAAACCAGTCCACCTTCACAATGTCTTGCATCACTCATGATCAGAAAGGTCTGAGATTAAGGTGCACACTCTTGGGTTCAAGTCGCTTTTTGTTCTTCTTCTCCACAACTTTTGTGCCCTTCTCAGGATTTATGATGAAAAAACACCTGTGAAAACTCTATAAATGAACCCACATAGTAAATGAACCGCGCTCAATAAAAAGATTTTTACATACCTCTGCAAGAGCACTGAGGCCAGTTCTAAAGGGTAGTGGATGTTGAAACAGTAGTAACTACCAAACATCAGAAAGTTAGCGGAGATGAAATTAGGGATGTCATCATTAATAATCTTGTTGTCCACACTCGAACAGCAGCATAGCATGAGAGTCCTGTGGGGAAAAAATCAATGTAATATACACATATACACACATTTATTAAACTTTGGGGGGCTGTAATAAAAAAACTTGTACTTACCACACACAACAATGCATGGTGTCACAGGTAGAATTTCTAACTCTACACCCTTAGCTAGGCATGTCTCTTCCACATAATGAAAGAGGAGCTTTTTTTTCTCATCAAATAGGACAGAAGGAAAAGAATCATGTATTTCACATCTTCTGAGCACCCATTCCTCTGTCTTCTCATAACTTGTAGTTTTGTGACTGCCTGTAATACACCCACGTTCTTGATTGCACAAACTTTCCTCATGAAGTCCATCAGCCTTTTTCCTTTTCTTTCAATGCTACCCAGGAAGGTGTCTTTAAGTGGTATCCCTGTGAGCTCTTGAAAGTGGACTTCCATGCCACTCTCCTGGAAAAAAAAATGGCCACACTTCAGTGTCAGTTCCTTTATTGATATCTTTTTGTTGACTGTAGTATGTAGACTTCATGAGAACTTTCACCTCTTCTTGATTCCAGTCAGACTCTTCATCTGCTCTTTCTTCAACTGCTGACTTTCAGCAGTTTCACTAAGGGGCATAAATTTAACATCCCATTTAATGCATCCATACGTATCTTGAACTGCAACTCTTTTTTCAGCTGGGATTTCCTCAGTGTTTTTTATTTATTTTCGGTGTGCTAGAAGTTCTTGCGTTTTCAACTCAGGCCTGAAATTTTTTGACCAAGGAGAAGTATTCAGGACCAATCACAGTCTCTTCAGTTACATCTTGCAAGTACTTTGCGATAATCCTTTTAGCAATTTCCATTAAATTCTTCTTACTTGGACAGGCACAAACTTTCATCGCATCTGTAACAACACCCCTCACCATTTCCCTGCGCAAGCGAGGACTTGGCCTTTTCTGTCTCTCAAGTGCCTGCATTAATTCATCAGGAAACTTCTTCCATGGAATTTCAAAGCTGTCAATCTAGTTCACAGTACGAGACGTGCAAGTGCTGGGGGATGAGCAGGCAGAATTCTGGGACAAGGAAGATGCTGGAGATGGAAAGAGTTGTTGTATCAGGGCTTCTGAACTTTGCCTGGTCAATAAATTAAAATAAAGAAGTGTCACAAGTATATACTTAGTTGGAACAGGTACAGTTCACCCAAATTGAAAATTCTGTCATCATGTACTTACCCTCCAAACCAGGTACTAGAGAATGGGTAAATTACAGACAAACTTTTAAATTTTCAGCTGAATTATTCTTTTAACTGTTTTGACTAATTACCACATTGTGCAAATAAACAATTAAATGAAAATTAGTTTTATAATTAAAATGTGAGAACAAATTTAATGTTTGATTTTTCAGACCATTAAAAGAATAGTTCAGCGAAAAATAAAATTTTTGAGCTTCAAAGTGTTGGTACCCATTTACTTGCATATTACAAGTTACATATACATATACTGGCATGGCATGGCATAAGGATGAGCAAATAAAAAGAGAATTTTCTTTTAGTGTTGAACTACCGGTACTCCTTTAAGGTTTTATTAATTGAAACAAATGCATGGACTTACCAGTCTCCTTCAAAGCCGAAATAAATTTTCTGGCTTGAATGGGCCTCAGTACAGCAACCAGATCGGATTCCTCAAGATATTTTAAATCTTCTGGTGTTTCGACTCTAAGCGATTTTAAGGTGTCCTCAAGAGGTTTTTTTTAGATGTGACTGGGAGGTCTGGTAATGCAGCAGCATATTTGGAGTGTTCAGCGCTGATTCATCCATTTCTGAACAAAAACAACAAGAAACATTAACGTTTAAACCGCCTGTATGAAAAAAAGGTCCTGGTCCACAATCTCATTCAGTGTGACAACACACTATGCTTCAATGGAATCACCAGTTTCTCATTTATCATTTATGAAAGGATAGAAATCTGCCAGGTCACTGATGCTCACACATTGCATTATTTCAGTCTGTTTTTTTTCAATTCATACAAATGGTACTCAGGAATGAACTCTGCTCCAAATATTCTCAGCAGAAAATGAACAACTGCATATTTTATCAGAATAAGTGTAAGTTCTCCAAACTCCATTGAACCTACATTCTCTGTCTCAAGGAACTGGCCTTTTTTGTATAATGTACCTCTGTACATTACTTCTGCTGAGACTTTGGCATTGTTCTCAGTGAAACCAAACTGCCTTACTGCATTTTTGACAGAATCACCATACAGCTCAGGGTAAAATGCTGTGCTATCTTTAACTTGTAACGTTAGATGGCACATTCACCCTTCTGACAGATAAGCTTGATTTCAGATGCTTGATAAACTTTTGATGTCTTTCTGAGAGAGTGAGGCAAAGTTTTTTCAAAGTGTTTAAGTTCCTAGCGTTTAAAGAAACTGTGCTTTCAAAGTGCATTGTCCACAATCTGAATAGAGGGCCTGAAGTCAGCGCAGGAAAATAGTGTTTGGGTTTTAGTCTATGCCCGTGAAATAGAGATATTCTACTAGCAAGGTATTCCTGGATGAGCACATCAAGGTGAACTACCTGTGATAATGAAACTTTCTGTGCACAAATCATCTCAACAATGTCTTTCAGCTGCAGGGTCAACTGCAAAATATCATCCAGTGGATCCTTCACCTTGTCACACACAATCACAAGGAGAAGTCTTAGAAAATTCCAGTTCTGAATTGCCTATCTAGAAAGCTTTACCCCATTGGAGCTGACCTCACATGGCTTACTCAAGGCATCAGAGGCACTGTATTTGAATCGCTTAATGCGTCTATTCAGAATTGATTAGGTTAACCATTTCTTCTGCTTATCATAGGAAAGGATACCCTCAAAAATGTCATGGCCTAAACAAGGTGGAAGACCAGGCAAGCAAACATTGAAGTAATTCAAGGAATTAAAAACTAAACTGAATGTTATACCTTCAACATTTTGTCGTTCCTCAGACTCTAAAATGTGTACTGCAGAATTGTGACTTGCAGCAGTGCTTTCAGGACCACATGCATTTGGATCCGCCTGAAAATCACTTCTTGTTATTTGGCAATACCTGCAGATATATTAAGAAACAGTAAAATTCTCAGTGAATCCACCAATACTGTGGGACCTCAAATTGTCACCTACAGTACACAAAACAGTTCATTTAACTGTTTTATCTGCCACAGTTATTCCATTTTCTTCTAAGTCTTTCAAGTCTGCAATTAGCTCTGAGAAAACTTTGTCTTGGCCTAAGTGTTTGAAATCTTTTTTCTCGATACAACATTACAAGTGACATGTGATCTGTATTTGATCTTATATGAGGTGGTAAATTAGCCAGTGAAAGATACACAGCTAGTACTTTGTGCCTGCATTTTGCTGAACCTAATGGGTTCACCACCTCAAATGCATCTTGGTATTAAATTAGTTTAAAACATGTTGGGTTTTCAATTAAGAATTTGTTGTTTTTATATACATGACCATCAATGGCCCAAAGTACATCTGCACTTTGCAAATATGTATGCTCCGGAACACAATTCTGCCATAGGTCAGACTCTAATGGACATTTCAGAGTCTCTTTCAAAGGAACATAGTAGGCAAACCTCTCTGACCTTGTTTCATCTCTTTCTAAGTTCACCTTTACAGGTTTTGTGTATTTAAACTTTTGTGTATTTTAAATCTTTTCGACAGTATGAGTTCTTGAATCTCATTGGTCCTTGATGACAAATGGTGACTAAGTCTAATTCCTTCACAGCATCACATATTCTACTAATGTCCTCATCTGTTAACGATAGCTCATGTTTCAGAAGTACATTCAATTTATTCAAAGTGTATGTCTGTCCCAGTTCATGTATGCTCTGCATCTCTTCAACAATATTTTGTATTGTTGAAGCTGGCAGAAGAAATTTTCCATGTAATTTAAGTAGAAAAGACATATGTTTCTGAGAAATTGATAACTGAAAATTTCTGAAAGGTGACCTTCAACTTAATCTACATCTCCTTCACTACATCACTCGATATAGCTTCCAACTTCAGGATCAGTTACAGAGGACTGAGAAACTGTCTGTGTTTCCTGGACATGTGGGAAGTAAATTATTTTACAGTGAAAGTATTTTTGCATCCAGTCACCGGACAATTCACAACCCATCCTTCTTCGATATATTCCTTTAAGTGAGTCGTTAGTTTTTTGATATTGTGACACTGGCGTTGGCACATAGATATATTACAAGCAAACACTGTGAGGACATTTCTGGTGGCCAGATGTTGATCTGTCTTGTCATGTCTACGGTAAAAATGAGCCTTAAATGCTCCATATGTACGAAAACTTTCGCTGCAATCCGTAGCGACGCACTTGAACACACAACGTGGTTCGCTAAGGTGAAGTTTGCAGTGTAAAACATTTCCCCTTAAGGTTTTAACCGATATTCCACAGAAATGAAAGTTAAACATTTCAACTACGCGAGTAAACACACATCGCACCGTACCACTTTTGTAAACACTTAAATGGTGGGTTCATATTTTGGATAGGACTTGTCTGACATTACTACGTCATGAAAATATAGTGCTTGCATGAATTCTACTCATATTTCAAACCTGGTAATGCTAAACATGGCTAAAATCTAGCTAACCAAAGTGTGCATATAACATTTATTTTGCAGATCAACGATGTGAGCTCCAAACAAAAGCCTTTGCCTTTTGAAATTGCCACAATGTGGGAATGTGAAACGTTATAGTGAGTCGCGCCTGAAAGGTGAATAACCAACCAAACTCTTTGCCTACTGGAGCCCAAGCGTGCAATGTATTTTGATTGGATGATGCTCAACTGTCATCTTTTAAATATGTGTGGAGTTTGTTTTCTCGCCTTTAAATGTTTAACAAAGTGCAGATATAAAAAAAGCTTGACTTTCAAGCTTAAACTTTCAAATGTTTACAGCAATTATTTTGCGTACTGTGAAATAATGCTGTACTTCAACTTAATTGCATGCCATGCAGGTAGTGTTTGTAAATTGTTTTACTTAGCACATAAGTTAAAATGTTGTTTTACAGTATAGGTTTCTTCACTGACGGAGTAATAATTCCAAGTTCTTTCATCAGCAAGTCATGGTTACGGTATTTAGTTTTATCGTTGTTACTGGTTCATCAAATTGACTGTTCTGTTGAAACTGGTCTCAGATGAACTGGTCTTAGCTGTATATATATATATATATATACATATTGTGGTGAAGTATGGGGCACTGTGGTCGAGTATTTTGACTTTGCGCAACCTCTACCCATTTTAAGGTAATGTAGTCCTGTTGGCCTGGTGCAGTGGGAATACAATTCCCAGAAGGCATGGGACGGATGGGCAGCCATTTTAGATAAGTTAATTAATTAGGTAATTGATTGAACAGCTGCCTTCAATTAAACCAATTGGTAGCCTTTAAAAAAAATGGCAGGCTCAACCAGTTGGTTGAGGAGAGTTGGACAGTGAGTTCTGAAGTGGAAGCAGGAGTTAAAAGTCCTGGTGGTTTTAAAGCTAATAAGGAGCTTAGCTGCCTGGCCTGTTGATGAGGGATTTTAGCTAGCACTCCATAAAGGAGTTGGGCTTTTGTTTGTAACACACTGGTACTGTCCTGTTTAAACTTAGTTGTCACTAATATACATACATACATACATAAACACACACACAACCGATAAGGGTGGTGGTTTTAGGGTTTGTTACTGTAGTAGTTCTCAAATGTCCATGTGCAAGAGAACTGAACTGTATACAATTTGGTAAGTATGGTCTTATCAGAGAACATTCTTATTTCCAGAACGTACCCACAAACCAGTGAACAGTAAACCATTCTGGTTTATGGTTCCCATATATGTGAAATTTTTTTTTTTTTTTTACTTTCCTAGCAAATTGACAGAACTTTCATCCACCCAATTCAGACTTCTGCTCTTTTGCCACTTTTACAAATATTTAATAAAAAATAACATTCAAGCTGCCATCATTTTTAAAGTATTTTTTTTTCTTAAATAATTTTAAAAATATAACTTAAACATTTACTATAGAATGGTGGTTAGTTTAATTTTACATTTTATTGATTTAGCATATGCTCTTATGCAAAATGGCCGTAGTTCAGGGGTTAACGTACCCCACTGACAAGTACTGCGACAAGGTAAAAAAAACTAGTGCTACAAAGGAGATTGCATACAATACAAAATAAACATAAGCATCAATTTAGCAAACATTTGGGGAGATTCACGACATAGTGTGAGGTATTGTTGGATGATGCAAGTTTTTCGTTTCCACTTAAAGGTAGTAGAAACTACCCACTGTCTGACGGTCTCAGTTAGGGCGTTCCACCAAGGGACCACTAAGCGCCCGGTAGTGGAGTATCGCAAGGACCTGGTGGGGTTGTACGCCAAGAATAGCTTGCAGAGGTAGCCAGGAACTGATCAGGTGGTAGCTTGGTGAGTGAGGGTGAGGATCTTATGGTGGATCCGAGCAGCAACAGGGAGCCTGTGGAGTTTGATGAGGAGGGGGTGGCATGAGTGAACTTCCTTTAATTGAAGTCCACCCAAGCAGCAGCGTTCTGAATAAGCTGGAGAGGGCTGGTCGATGAAGCTGGCTGGCCATCCAGAAGAGAACTGCAATAGTCCAGGCATGAGATCACCAGTGCCTGGACCAAGAGCTGTGCAGATTGTTCGGTGAGGAAAGGACGTATCCTCCTGATGTTACTGAGGATGAATCTGTAGGATCAAGTCACTGAAGCGATGTGCTCTTTGAAGGACAGGTCATGGTCCAGGGTGAATCCCAGGTTCTTGACTGTGTGGCTTGATGAGACTGTGGTGCTTTCCACTGTGATGGAGACATCTTGGAAAGGAGTGTGCTTGGCTGGGAGGTACAGCAGATCCTTTTTGGCCATGTTGAGTTTGAGATGGTGATCAGACATCCACGTGGATACATCCTGGAGGCAGGGGGATATGCGTGGGAAAATCGCAAAGATCTGTAAAAGGGTAAAATGAGAGAAAAAGTTGAGTCATCAGTGTAACAGTGATATGAAAACCCATGAGCAGAGTTTACTTTGCCTTGGGAATCAGTGGGTATTGCTATGGGGTGATTGTGTTCTCTGTTAGTGACATGTATAAGAAGTAATGGTTTTTTTAATCAATTTTGTGTGTCTGTTCAAAGATCTGTTAATAGAAGGCTCGAGTACTCGGTTAAAGTCTCCCCCAATAATTATTTTGGGGGCCAAATAGGTTCCTTTCAAAAACAAATCCTCAAAGATTTGAGAATTATCTAAATTTGGTCCATAGATGTTGAATAGTGTAAAGTGTTTAGTAAAAATGGAGCCTTGAACTATTACAAATCAACCTCCCTTACCTAGAGATGCTGTACTGATTTTTAAAATGTTAATCTATCTAATCATTAGCCAATTTATTAGGTACACTCTTACTAAGTCCAATGCCCCCAGAACAGCCAGAAATCTTCAGGGGAAGGAATCTAAAAGGTGTCAGGAATATTATACAGTCCATGCTGAAGCGATGGCATCATGCAGTGGCAGCAGATTGTAAAGAGGTACATTCATGCTGCAAACAACCCATTCCATCTCATTCCAAAGATGCTCTGTTGGGTTGAGGTCTGGAGACTGTGCAAACCACTCAAATAAACTAAACTTGCTGTCATGTTCTTCGAACAATTCTGAAACAATACATGATTTGTAACATGGCACATTATCCTACTGGAAGAATGAGATGGAATGGACTGTTCCAATCTGTAGCAACTGTGTGATGGCATCGCTTCAGCATGGACTGACATCACTGTGAAATGTTTCCGACACCATGTAGAATCCGTGCATGGAAGGCAGTTCTGGAGGGGGGCCTAACACGGTTCTAGTTGAGTTTACCTAATTCACTGTTCATAAAGTGTAAATGTTATCAAAGCGTTATTTTTCCATTCTTACGTTAATTGCAGAAGTGCCAATCTCTCGCGTAATATTTAAAACCAAGTAAAAATTTTATTATATGAACTATAGTGTATTGTTTTAAGGCTAAATAAAGAATTGCATAGAAATATTTTTTCCTTTCCTCTAAATGGGCCAATTAAAGGGATTATAGTTTTTAAATAGAAGTAAGTTATTTATATGTTGCTATCATATATGGTAGCAATTGTAACGGAGAAGGAACGGCAGCACCGCCCCTCTCGATTAATATTCGGCCATCTCCTAGGGGCTGCTGGGAGGTTAGAGGAAGTACTGTAAATAACTAATTAAGTGTTTGTT
The DNA here is from genome assembly GCA_025775065.1 of Hiodon alosoides. NCBI lineage: Eukaryota > Metazoa > Chordata > Actinopteri > Hiodontiformes > Hiodontidae > Hiodon > Hiodon alosoides. The sequence goes on along the minus strand of JAOYSI010022048.1, from coordinate 23,163 downwards.
AATTGTTATGAATTAAGTATGTACTGTTGCCTAATGTCTGCTGTTTCTGTACATTTGATTTGTCTTTGGTTTCCCCACCCTGAGTTGGAGTGTTCGGGCTCTGAATGCCCCCCCAGTGTTTTCACTGTATTTGAGTAGTTCTGATCTGCCTTTCTAAAGGCAGGATGTAAGTGTTTGTGTGAAATAAAGAGCACATTTTCTTTTCAGATGGTGTCTGATTCCTTGTTTTGAACCCAGAAGGGTTGTTAACAAACCATAACTGTTACACTATTCTGTTTAGTTCGCAAAAAGAGAAATCATGTAATGAATTATCATTATGTCATTACATGGCAAGAAAATATGAATATGTGTAAAACCCCCATGCTTATATCTTTTTAAAAAATTGTCTAATTTTTACATAAATAAAATAAATAACCAGAAAACCTAATCGGGTAAAAACTGGATGATTATTGCTTACCCTCAAAACTAGAGGAATGGGAAATTTATTTTAATCAAGTGTTGACAAAATTTACAATAAATACCGCAATATAAAATGTATTTAACAAATAAGCTGCTTGAACACTTGCTGAATGATTAGATGATTACCTTTTGCATAATATTTTTGAGATTCTTGCTAATGGATACTTGATGGAGATGCATTTATTGTTGGGATTGGTCATTTGTCCCACATCAGGGAGTAAGAGTGAAATTAAAAGGAAAGAAAAGCAGACAAAAAGTGATCATAACTGTTAAATGTTATTTTTTGTGTATCTTTCCACTCCAGGGGGGTAATCCGTTTAGATGTCAGTCTACAGAATTTTGATATGGACCAGTGTGATGAGGGGGGAAATTGGTTCTCCAACACACACCAGTGCAACCGCACCAGCATGCAGGTGAGTCCAGGGTAGTACACCAAACTGTAAACCCGGGTAAGTTCTACTAACTCATAAATTTTGAGGCATCTGATTGAGGCAATCTTCTTTTGTAAGTTTGAAAACTTAAAAGTCTTAAGTATTCATAACTTGTTTTTCTGATGAACTATGAATTTAAAAAAATAATTATATTCTACTTAAAATAAGTATTTACTAATTTGATTATTTTAATTAACCACAACTCAAAGTTTAAAGTCATACAAACTTAATGAACATATTATAACATGGAAAATATATCATTTTTAAATCATGAATGTGCTTTAAATTAACTTAATTTTTTTAAGTCGTAAGAAATGCACTATTTGATTTTTTTGTGGGTTTTAAAGGTTTTACAACAAATATAATTAAGAACCAAACTACATGCAATAATGTAGTAAAAAAAGGCTATTTAATATAAAGAGACCAAATGACAAGAGTTACAACATTACAGATGAGGCTCAAAAAAAAACATGTCACTTAAAGACCTGGGCAGATAAGAGAATTCATAAGCTCAGCAGCCGAAAAGCTACCAATTAAGGTAAACTGTGTATATCTGTGCTATGTTGCATCTCCTTCAACTTCAAAACCTTTGAAAAACATTTGTCTTTAAAACTATATCATGTCTGAACAAGATTTCAGTCTTTGAGACTATAACATTTTACAATGGTCCTTCATTTAACTCATTCAGCAACTGTTAAAAAGGAAATAACTTTCACATTTTATTCTGTGTGCTTTAACATAGTAAGCTGCTAGTAGTTATGCCTCAAATCAAAACATGAACAGAATAATTGGCATGTTTTCCTATTTACCGCAGTAAATCATTCTTCAGAGCAAACACTCTTGGCTTGAGTTACCCATCATCAAGGCCTAAACTTCCATGCAACCTGCCTTTCTCAATTTGTTTCGGTAGTTTCCGACCTTAAATTTGATATTCGTTTTCTATCCATACCATCCATTGACTGAGCCAAGCACTCTCAGACATGGGTGTTTGGTGACAAGAGCTTCTGCTGCTTTGGACATGTCTGTATCCCTTGGGTAGGCTTTGAAATTGTAAATCGCAACCGCAAGTTTTTCAAGGTCATGTTTCTGATCTCTGAATACAGAATATCCTTCTTTAAGCTTATGCTCTACCTCAGGCAAATATGGGCACTAGAAAGTTACCTTGAGGCCACCTTGAAAGGCGTTCAGGTGAGGAAATGTCTGATAATAACGTTTTGGATAATAACTTTTAAAAAAGTTTAAGGGTTGCTTTTTTAGGGCTGGGTGATATGGCCTATAAATAATATCGTTATATTTTTAGGCTATATCACGATACACAATATATATCTCGATATTTTGAAATCTCCTCCAAAGCACTTCATAAATGCTTGATTTAACCCTTTGATGCATACAATCACACCAGTAAGATGATTCTAGTAGTCCCTTCAACATATATCTGCTTTAAAACATTCTTGTTTATATTCATTAGTGGTTCCTACTGCAACAATTTTAAGGGGGAAATCACAACCAAGTTAAATTTAACAAAACAGTATTTATTCAAACCAGGCTTTTGCACACATATGTTTTTAACAGCTGTTAAATGAAAATGAATAATGACATGATGTAGAACTACATACTGTAGCCTAGTTCTACAGAGCTCAAGCTCAACCAAGACCCTTAACAGAGCTCAAAACAACAAAAGTGCATTCAACAGGAACATTCCTGCTACCTTTGGTGGCAATGGTTTTAATGCATATTTTGCAGATAGCCGTTTTTTGTTCAACATCTTCTTTGCGATATTCAAACCACAGCCAGACGATGGATCCAGTGCTATTTCTTTTTGGAACCTATTAATCTCCATATTCTATTACCGTTCCCAAACTCGACACTCGTTTAGTCGCTTCGCTTCTTTTGCTCTCTCTAGGCTCTTTCCCTGTTCTCTCCAGATACAAAACCACATGTCTCATGACTCTCACCTATATGTCACACAAACACTCATCCAGGAGAGTGGTCTGGATGGGTGAGCGAGTGTGTGTGACGTATGTATGCAAGTTTTTTTGTTTTTTTTTTGTCTGCGAGAGGGAGAGAAGCGGAACGCAAAAAGCGAGTGTCATTCCGGCGGCTTAAAAAAATCACTTGACAATTTGTACTCGATGTTCGCGAAATAGTAATTTACTACATCGTGAGCAGAACAAGCCGCGATACATTGAGTATATTTAATATATATCCCACCAGAAGTGGCAACTTCAATGTTCACTAAAGATGTGAGTTGCCCATCAAAATCAGGGTCTTCATACTGTATGGTGAAGTTCCTGTCCAAATCCAGCTTGTCTTTCAAAACCCCTTTAAGGTCTTCTATGGATTCAGGACAAGTGGTGAGAGTGACCTTCCGTGTAGTTTTGGCATCAACAATAAAGTATGATCATCACTAATGAGGAAGAGGCTGCCATGTTTCTATGGAATGAAACGCTGATAAAAATATATAGTTTAGTTACATAGTTTACTACATGTAAAAAAATAAAATAATAATTTTTGCATTTGAATAAAAAAAAAAAATGTGATCAGTAGTTCACTAAAGTACTCACGTTCAGAAAACTGCTTCAGCTGAATGCTGAATCTCTTGGGGGTCAGCAGTAATTGGCCAACAATGAGATAACCAACAAACGTGATGGTGCCATTCAAATCCGAAAGCTGAAAAACAGTAAGTCTCTCTGATGTTGGTGAAAGTTCATAAGAACGTAGATGTTCAACATACCATGAACTACAGAGCAATGAAACAATGTCATTCACAAGATAGATTTATGCAATCCTCAGAACTGAGGCAGTTCAACACAAGCTCCTGCAGATACAAACATTCCAGGGACATAGTCAGTGCCATCTACAGTGACCCTAGATGTAGTATAGCTTTTGCTACTGGTTGTCTGTCTTTGAATGAATGCTTTTGCACTATCCGGAAGTGTTGAGACATTGCAACTCAGGGAAAACCTTGGATAAAACCTGTCTGTGGTCACCAATCTTACACTGCAAATGCTGTATTGTTTCATCTGTAAATGCAGGAGATACTGACAACTCAACAATCTCTTTTAAATCCATTATGACAGCCCATTTCTTATCTCCCTCTGGAATTTTGTTGTCCACCATCAAAGGAAGCAGTCTAAGCAAAGTAGCATTCTCATGCCCATTTCCTCCAACAGTTCCTTTTGTGGAAAAGTTTTTGGGTATGGGGTGTGGTTTGTCAGTTTTGTCTGTGTGTTCATATGGAAATGATTAAATCTTGTGGTTTAAGAACTGTAAAGTGAAATGCTTCAGACGAACCAGCTCTTGAAGACAAAATCACAACTCAACTGGTACAATAACCTTCCAAAAGGTCGTGGAGGATATCTGGAGGGAAGCCTGTGATGGGGTGGAAATTTTGTAGTGTTTCATGCAGAACACAGTCACCTTTCACACCAAACTCACTGCTTGTTGAACTCTGTAAAACATCATGCACATGAATGTCATGACTGTCCTTTATCCTCATGGGAAAATCTCCCTCCATTACACTTTTAAGCTGCATCTCATTTCTAGTGGCTAAACAGAACCTGCAAACATGCTCAGTCTGAAAGACTCTGTGAATTCGGCTAAAGCATGTGCTGCAAGATTGTTAGCAGACACACAAAATACCGTGTCTCTGACATTCTGACCTAATGACTCAAGGAAAACACCATCGTCCTCATTAATTTGTAGCTCTTATAACAGTAGTGAAAAGATGGCCTTAGAGCCATGATTCCTAAGGTCCACCACTGTGCATAACAGAGCTAACTGACATGTGTGCAAGGCTGAGTGATACTTAATGGAAAGGTTTGCAAGGACCCATTAAACGGCGCAAAGTTTGTGAATTTTTTTGGATGTTCCAAGTGGGTGTGCTATTTCTAGATCATCAATATATAGTTGGAGTGGCAGTCTAAACTCTCCCAATGAAAGAAATGTATTGTTTTGAAAATATGAACCATCGAAGGCACACTAACAGACTCCTGTAGTTTGCAAAGAATGTCTGTGTTTTTGAAAAGCTTTAGAATCATTTTAAGAACAGGCACATAGACCATTGTTTTTCCTGAGAGTCCCAAGTCATACGGAATAGGCATTACCAAAGGGTAATTTTTCTCAATGAAGGTCTTTCTGCGCTTTGCAGTGGACAAATCAGAGCCTGCAGATGTGGCATTAACCAGAACATTGCAGTCCATAACAGCCTCAGGTAGTTCATCAAGAACAGAACTAGAAAGAACCAAGGCATGTTTCTGAAGAGTGCCCTGTAGTGTCTCTTTTACAATATGCTTTGATAAAGAAAGTCTGAATAATTTGTTCAATGATTTCCTGCGAAGCTGAGTCTGCGACATGAAGGATGCTTTGCATCTTCAAAAATAAAGATGACAAATTCAATATTTATTGACCTCTTAACTGGTTAACATCACACTCAGACTCTCAAACTTCAGGGCAGTCATTACACAGACTAGATTCCTCTTCAGGAGTGTCAGGTCTTAGCTAAAGATTGTTGTGGTAAATGTGATTCTGTAATGTAAACTAGACCATCTTTATAATCTGAGAAAGTGTCAAATTTGTGGGTCTTACACTTATGGCATTGAATGAGGAATACACATTTGCTCTAGAAAGACAATCCATGAAAGGACATTCAACCACCTCATGGTTTTTTAAATGTCCCCTCAGGTGTCTGAAGAGAGCAATGTCTGAGAATGGCAGTTTTTAAAGAACAAATGGGACAAAGCGTTATACTCCTGAGCCTGAACCTGGGGTGTAGAATTACTAGTGTCTTCTGTATGGTAATGAGACAATGGGTTTTCAGGTCATTAAATGAATGAAATCAACACACACAGTCTTTGTATAAACATGGCAACGGACTACATTTGAATAATGACTATGTTGCAAACGGCAGTGTGTTAGTAACTGTGTTCTGGATGGAAATTAAGCTTTACACTGTTTAGAGTCCCAAGCCATCTCTTCAAATGATCAAGCTTGTCAAGCACATAACAGTTTAAATAGTTACCATACACTTTTTTGATATCTCTTCAACATGCTCTGCAGTCAGACAAAGTTTAAGTCCTAAAAACAAAGAGGGAAAACCAATTAGTTCTAATGCTGACCATATTTTAACATGTATACAATACATGGCTTTATTACGTTAAAATTAGTTACATTTATGATTGTTTCTTGCCTTGACTTGACAACAAACGACATCCACTTCGGATGAAACATGTCTCCAAAGTCCTATAAGCATTCAATGAGTAAAAAAAGCACAAGGTCAGCAGCTCAATAACAAAACTGCTTAAAATTATATAATTTAAAGACTCACGTGCTTACTACACCAAAAAAGTAATAATAATAATAAAAAATTAGGATAAAACGTAATGTAGAAATTGTACCTTATGACCGTCAATCCACCAACGACCTGCTTAATTAATTGCACTGCGTAATTTGAAATATCCTGACAAGACACAAAAATGCTCTTAAGATAATTTTTGCTATACCTTTGGTACTATCAACATGCTAATGACAGTTTCATTTATAATCGTTTGTTACCTAGGTAACTGTGCCAACAACAAATGGCATCCACCTCGTTCAAAAATGAGCGTATATATAAGTCCAGACATATACGCTATAGCATTCAATGTACTGGGAGAAACCCCCCCAAAAAAACAGCATAAGATCAGTAGCTCAATAACACAACAACTGCTTAAAAATTACTACACTTAAACAAGCATTCATGATAAAACAAAATGTAGAAATTGTACCTTGTAACAATCCGCTTCATTTTAAACATCATGAAGAGACACAAAAATGCTCTTAAGATAGTTTTGTACATTCGTTTCGTACTATAAATACCCTAATATTACCCTAAAACTTGTTTAAATAAAAAGATTAACAGATTTAATACAAAGATTATTTTGATAACCTAAACCAGGAACGTACTAAGTACATGAAGTACTTATATGTAATACATGGTTATTCATGTGGCATTAACAGCTATATATATATATAATATGGATATTTTCTGAAATAGTTTGAAGCGACCATCTTGATCTCAAGAATGTTCGGTAAAGACATCAAAAATAGGCAAAAACCGCCACAAAAAACAAACAAAAAACGTTTGTTAAAATTGAAATTTTGATTATTACTGAATCGATTATCTAAAATTAACTCAACTCGAAACCTGTCTTTTAGTTGAAACAACTTTGAAATACAATTTGTGCTAACTTAAATATTTGTTAGATGTTAAAAGTAGAACATGTTTTGAGTAACAGGTACGTTTTTTTATTAATACATGGTATTGTTGGGGTTTACAGTGCAAGGGAAGTGGAGAAACAGACAGACTCAGACGCCAGGAGTAGAGGACCCAAGTGCACTATTTATTGCTGCCAAATACAAATTGCAAATCCAGTGATCATAAAACCATGAAACAGTCAATAGATCAATAACAGGCAATCCAGGAATTGAAGAACTTAGGCATGTTCAATTTGACTGGGGTTACTAGGGATAGGTGTGCTCAGTGAAAAGAAAACAAGGAATCAATTAATCTAAAGTGACAAAGTACAAGTGAACATGAGTCTGTCCATTTGACTGTGAATCGTAGCCTCAGGAGAGACTGGTAATAAACAAACTGGTAAACTGGTTAATATTGACGTTTTTTTTTTTTTTTAAAGGCCAACCAGACACGGGAAGTAAACTGAGGGCCTCTGTCAGAAACAGTGTACATAAAAAAAAACAACAGAAACTTGATTGCTCTTCCAGCACGTGCCGTAAACAGGGTGGCAAGTTAAACAAAAAGGAAGTTTAACAATTGAATTACATTAACAGACAGGGATGAGACAATGTCAATGTTAGAAACAGACCATTCTCTAACATTAACATAAAGTAAAGTTACACATTTATACACTGAGACTAGCCATCTGTCAAGATTGTATGTGCGAGTCCTGTTTAAATTGAAATTGTGTTGGGAGACTTTTTAGGGTGATTTAAGGAAATTTAATTAACAGACAGGGAGGAGTAAGACTGTGCAACATGTAGCCTATTCTCCAACAGACATGCATTGACAAAATGTGTGACATCAGGGACTAGGGTTGGTCACCAGAACTTGTTCGGGACTAGTGATAGGGTATGCTGGATACCCAGGTGTCCAGATGCAGGTGATGAATGAAGCTACTGGAGCTGCGAAGGGAGAACATACATTACTATGAAAAAGTCTTAGGCAACCTTGCTTTTTTTACATAAATGTAGTCTTTGATGTTTATTTTTTTGTCTGCAGCATTAGTGTCAGTAGAAAAAAGACATTTTTATTTTTTAAACAATAATTTTCCAAAAGAAGAAGGAGTTCTGTAACAGATGGTATTGCCTACACAGAGCCCTGATCTCAACACCATTGAGGCTGCTCGGGATTACCTGGACAGATAGATGGAAACGAGACAGCCAAAGTCTGTAGAACAGGAGTATCATACTCAATTTCTCCATTAAGTTCAACATCTGATTTGCAAGGAGAAAGTTGCTGTTTTAAAAGAATATAATCTCAAGTGCCACTATTCAACAAAACATGCAGATCATTACAACAATTATCAGGGAGATGAACGAGAGAAGATTGCTTTGCAGCTCAGAAAGGAGCTAACATTACAGCAAAAGCTGTTCACTGATGCTGAATTTCATGATTGTATCCTGAAGGTTTCTAAGATTATGTGCACAGAAAAGAAAAGCTTATTCAGTAACATTAGCCTCTCCGCAAACACAGTAGTACAATGCATCGTTGAGCTTGCTAACGACATTGACAAAAAACTCTGTGAGAACGGCAAGGCATTCAGTGCATACTCTGTAGCACTTGATGAGAGTACCGTTTTGGTTGACAGTGCACAATTAGCAATATTTGTCAGCTGTCAGATTAAATTGATCGTGCTGAGCTGCCGTGGCATGCATTAGCAGGCATTACCACAGACAGAGCGCCATCAATGATTGAAAAAGAATGGGTTGGTGGTGCTGGTACAATGAAAGATAGATGAGCAAAATGCAGAGCAACTCGTTGCATTGCACTGTATTATTAGCCAGCAAGCACAGTGCAGCAAATACTTGAAGTTCAAAAACCTGATGTCCGTTGTCCAAGCACATGGAGATGTAAGTGCTCCAGGTGAGGTTCACTCACCTGTTAGACATTTGAGCCATGCTATAATGCTGTCCAAGTTGCTGAATGGCTGTGCGGTTTTGCTCCTTTCATACCAAATTTAGGTTCTTTGTTCAGTGGAGACAGGGCACAGACAGTGTAGACAACTGTGATAATGCATCATAGGTGACCAGTGAGGAAAATAATGTGCAGCTTAAAAAATCCTGACAATAGCTAGCTAGTTTAGCAAGCTAAATTCCATTGATATTAATGTAAAAAAAAAGTAAACGCTCATTTTAAGTTTTTTAAACTGCACATATTTGTTTATTGCAGTATATTTATTTTTGCATGTCATAAATTTTACCCATAATTCAAATGCATTGCATCATGGCCTTCATGGATAATCAGGCTATGACATCAAGGGATTTACGTGATTTACGTGATATCATCTGCTAACAGCTAGCTTAAAATGAATATGGTATTCACATAGTAGATAGTTGTGCCTTGACATAGCCATAAATATGGGTGAAATGATATTGGAGATAATTGTTTAAATTCAAATTTTTTGTTGTGTTTAATTTTTTCGAGGAGAAGATGGCGCTCAGATCAAATTAATCTTAATTTCAAGATTGATTGGTCTTTTTTCCAAAAAGCTTTAATATGTGACATTTGTAAAATATACATGTTTGATATTTGAGGTTGAAGAGTATAAGGATACTGACGACAAAAAATTCTGTTGAAATTAATGGGATTCTTTGAACGTTCCAAGCTCAGACTTCACGTTTTTCTTGCATATACACTACCAGTCATAGGTTTTATAACATCCCAATTTTTCCAGTTTTTATTGAAATTTAAGCAGTTCAAGTCCAGTGAATAACCTGAAATGCTACAAAGGTAAGTGGTAAACTGCCAGAGGGTAAAAAAAATAAGTTTAGGTTACCAAAAACTGAAAAATAATGTATATTTCAGAGTTATACGAAAATACCATTTTCATTGAACAAGTAAGGGGTTAACAACTTACAGCTGTTCTGCAGCAATGGAAGTAAATTAAGCCTTGAAAGTTGATGCTAACAATTCCTACAAGTGTCCCAACTTATTTTGATTACTTACAAACCCTCTGTCTGTATAAAAGCAGTGCTGGAACAGACTCTTACTACACCCTCTTAAACATTATTTGGATAGTATATTACTGCAATAAGTAGTATATTGCTTTCAAAATGGTGACATAAGGCAATTAACAAAGGAAGACCAACAGACCATTATACCCCTTAAAAGTGTAGGTCTTACCTTTAGAAAAATTGCAAAGAAAGCCAAGGTGTCAGTGAGTACCATTTCCTACACTATTAAAAGGCACTTGGAAACTGGAAGAAACTCAGACAGGAAGGGGTCTGACGGAACTTTTGAATGCAGTAACCTTGGAAAAAAATTTTTATACATATTTTTGCTATCGTAGCTAATAAAAGTAAAAAAAAAAAACGTAAGTTTTTAATGTAAATGTAAACTATGGCGAATTCCCACCTCATATTCATAAGCATATATTCTACAGAGATTCTGAATTGATGACACAGAACAATGGAATTCGAATGGAATGCTTTCTCCCTACTGGTGGTGTTGGGAGAAAACTACCCTTAAAATAAGCACTTAAACAGTGATGTTTACTAAACTACAGTAGCTGGCTGAAAACCGACGGTTTCAGATCCAGAGTGAATTACAGGAACAGTGCTAACTGTATCATCTGACTGTGGATAATGCTCAGGATCGCCTGCATCTTCAGTTAAAGCCTCCTCGTTGCTTCCTGAATCCCCACTTTGACATGTTACAGAAGAGCTAAAATCTTTAAAAAAACTTGAGACTCATGTTTACGTGATATGTGAGTACAAAATGTTGACAGGACGTTGGTTGTAAACTCACAATCCCAGAAGGGGCATTTGACAGTGTTATGTCTCCCCAAATAATTTCTGACATGGTTCACAGCCCAGTCAACGCACAGAAAAGTGCAGTGTATGGTGGTACCTTAGCCAGCAAAAAGAAAAAAGTCTAACCAGCCAGTGGTAGCAGGATGACCCATATGGCTCTGGGGCACCAGGTAACCACAGACTAGCAGCTATTTATATTCATCCTCCTTACCATTTGCATCTGCTTCTTTAGCTAACCGATCTGCATGTGCATTACCTTTAATGGGCTCATCCTGTTCTTTAGTATGGGCTTTTACTTTTTCCAGCCCTTGTATGATCTGTAAAGTTCCTTCACCACTCCCCCATTTTGGAATTAGGGATCCCTTACCAGTGAGGAAATCCCTATTAACCCAAATACTAAGGTATTCATGTATTACATCGAAAGCATATCTATAGTCTGTGTAGATATTTACCTTGTATCGCGCTGCAGCATCACACGCAGCGGTCAGGGCCCGTAACTCAGCTATTTGTGCCGATACACCAGAGCCATGATTTACTAATAGACCATCGGAACGACAGACTGCTCATCCAATATGTCTACGGCCCTCTATATAAAATGATGATCTGTCTGCGTGAAGGTTTAATGCACCTGGGATAGAAATTTATTTAACTCTGAGTTTGTGGAAGTGGAGTGTATTCCACATCACACGTGAGGCTCACCCTCATCAGGTGTGGGCTTCAAAGACCCTTTTCAGCATCACTGATGGGAGAGTGAGGTGTGTTTCCCAGCGAGTCTATCATAAAATATGAACCGGAAAAGCCTCCATGGACATGGTTAAAACAGCTGACATATGTCAATAATTCTCATGTACATTGAAGTTAAATAGGACATCAGGATTGGGGAAACCCAGAAAAAGAGCATACTGATTATTTTAGTTTCATGCATACAGGCCATAAAACTTGCTCCTAGTGCTTCTTTTACAACCACTATAAATCTGTCAAGCTCTGTTTTCATTGCTGCCAGAGCAGGAAAAGGCTCTTCTTGCCATTCATCAGGCAAACTTGCTCATATAGTCTGAGAACTTTGCTTTGCACACAGTAAAAATGTAATATGCATATAATTGGGATATGAATTCCCATTCAATAAGTTTTTGCTGGAATGGAGCTTTTGGTTAATCATGCTTTAACATTGGTATAGTAGATAAAACATTTTGCACTTATCAGAAGTGCTCATAGGTTTGTACTTACTTTGCGATTGCTGGAGATGAGGCAGTACGATAGGCAGCCCTGCCTCAACTTCATTTTCTGCACAACTGCCCATGTTCCCTTGGACACTTGGATTTGAATTGGAGCCCTCGGCTCAATTGTAGTTGGCGGTTCTGGATACACCCTTAATACATAAGGTGGAGGATTTGAAACCTCCCTATCTTGCTGCATTTTCTCCAAAAAAAATTCCAATCCTTGTTGCTGTTTCTCCAAACTCATAACCTTCCTTTTCAAACTTTCCATCTCTGCTTTCTGTCGTCTAGACTGCAGCATTACAACATTGTTCTGTTCCAACATTCTTTCATAATTAAAAACCACTAAACCAACAACCATCTGATATTTCACTTTTGTTTTCTTAAGCTTTTCCTCAAACCATTTAGCTTGCTCAATGACATTAGAACTAAGCTCCAAGCCCTTCTTTACTTTGTCACTAAACCTTTTACCAATCGAAAAGAGTGTTACCTCCCTAATACTTTTGGGCAATAATTCCCTGCTATCCCCAAAAGGACGAGGTCTTTGCCTCCGCCAATGAGAACGTTACAAAGAATGTGGATCCCGCCCACAGCCACCACCGCAACTGTAGGGTTTTGGTAACATGATAGTTGTGAAGATACAGAGATCACACGACAACAGATGAAATGACCCAAAGTTTATTCCATGCGGCCAGGAATTTGGACTTCAAAATGCTGGATCTCAACAGTTTAGATACACTAAATAGAGGAACTTTCCTTCCTTAATGTAACAGATGTATGTTATATATGTTATGCATGTCCTTTTATGTATATATCCAGAGCCCAGAATATTCTTAGCCAAAGTATACATACAATGTTAATTTGAGAAATGGGAATTGTATAAAAGTTTAAAGTTTAATCTAATTATTAATTTCATTACTCAAAAAACTATTCTGGTCATAATCATTGCAGCGAATTCCACAGAAAAACCTTAATATATTGCAGTATTCTAGAAAATATTTTTAGGGGACTGACTGATCTATGAATTAGACAATAGGTTAATAGGTTACATGTGAATGCAAGTTGGAAAAAAATTGCCAATATCCAAAAGCACAGATTTATATATTAGAGCCAGACAAACCAAAAATATGCCTTTTATAAATAATTTGATCATTGCCAAATATACAAATGTCAATGGTATGTTTCCTTCAGAGAGACAAAAATGCATAGGAATCAAACACATTCCCACCTCACATGGATTATTTGAAAATTTTAATAATACATTTTTATTTCCTTTAGCAATGCTTAGGCAAAACCTTTTTGTACTTTAATAACTTTAATTAATTGTCTAGCAGATCTTCTTATACAAAAAAAAAAAAACCTAAATAAAGAAACAGCAAATCTTAAACTTCAAAACTATTTTATATGTGACTAGCTAGTAGCTAGAAGAGTAAATATATTTGATTAATTTATTTGAAATTTCCAACTGCATTTTCACCAGTGAAGCTTTTAATCTATGGCTTCACATTCAACACAGACTACAAGTTAATAATATAAATTATACATTTTTTTTTTGTTAAAATACTTAACCTAAACAGTTTGTTACTGACATATTTAAGAATTAGAATAGATTTTATTGTGTAGAAATTTGATTTGTGTTGTCAAAACATATCTATCATCAATAACCAACATTTCACAACCACCACAAATCTATAATTCTCTAATATAAAAACATGCATAGCCAACTAGCAGTCTGTGCATGACATTAAAGTATAAATATCCATATAAAATGTTTTAATTGATTCACTAAACACATGTGGCTCCTATGAAAGATCTCACAGGCATGGAACTTATGTGATTAAATAGGCTCTCCATGTATCATGATAGGGGTTTTATCTGCCACAGACCTAGGGTCAAAAATAATCTCCTCTGTTTTACTCACATTTTAAATAAGGGTATTTTTATCACACCATTGTATCTGTCCACGTGGACATCTGTGGTGGCAGTCATTAGAATCAACTGGATACTGTTTGAGAACTTGATGATGGTGACTACATGATGGTTGGGACTGGTGCTGATTTAGTTATTTGTATATTGGATGTAGAGGACAGGGGTCAATGGAACAGGGCAGTATGCATTGTTAACTTTAACTGACTATGATCTGTATGCATGTATATTATAAGGATTGATATTAAGCAGTTTCATCATGGATTAAGAATATTGCATTGTATAGTATTAAATCCTGATTAAATAAATAATTAAATAATTAAGAGAGCATTTAAATAAATAAATCATAATTGGATATTTAGGCAAGTTAATAATTATTTCAAAATAATAAAAAAATACAAATTTTGGTAATAATTAGCAAGAAACAGTACAATTTCAAAGAGATGTTCTTTACCTCCCATTTTTTAGATAGGTAAGTGCTGCTGGGAGGGATAATGTCTGCATTGCTGGATTAAAAAAAATAAAAAATTCCTTTAGATCAGCCCGGTGCCATCCAGTACACTTATCTTTAAATAGAAATATGAAATTAAATGGGGTCTATTTCCTGTCATATGCTCTTTGCATCGAATACTTCTCAGTATCCAGTTTAGCACAGCACCTATTAAGTACATGTATGTGTTAATGCTCCTGTGGATCTACCATAACCTTTATCATAACCAAATCCTAAACAAGCTTCTAATCAGTCGCTCCCTTTTCAAGTCACTTTTTATTTTGCCAATTATTTCCAGGACTAGATATGCATTCAGTGTACTACCACCCCTCTTATCGGTCTGTGCTAAAATAAAAATAAAACGTTAATATTTAAGATTGTGTGAAACATGTCATCAGTGCCACCTTATGCACACATGGGCTTGTTTTCTTTATTATCTCAAAATAGTTATTTTAAAGCATCCTGTGGTATTATTTCATAACGTAAATTTTATTAAACAGAATTTAATTGAGTTGCACAGTGACAAAGTTGTTTGCACTGCTGCCTCACTGTGCCATTCTGGATTCAAAAATGGACTAGTAGGGTCTGTCTTTATTTATGGAGTTTTCATGGCCCCCCTGTGTACACTGGTTTCCTCCCACAGCCCAAACAAATCCTGTTCAGGTTGATAAGTCAATCTAAATCCTCTGTGTGAGTGTATATATGTGGTGCCCTTCCAGATTAGAATCTGCAAATTAACAGTAATCATAGTTACTTCTGGGCATACATCTCTCAGTCATAATTAATCTCCAATTAATCTCCTGAGATGCCTTCCTGAAAATTTAAGCACAAATCGAGACTTTAGCAACAGAAAAAACATGGACACAGACTGAGAGGGAAGTGGGGAGGTAAATCTAAGAGTAACCGGCAACAACACTCATCGCAGTCTTTCCAACTGGTCAACTGTAAACTCATCCATGTATTGAAATAGTATCTAGTATAAATGTTTTGCTGTTTCCTATCAAGCTGTTTTCCAGGGGTTCTCTTCTACCTCTAAGATAATAATTTCCCAGTTGATTCTGATTGTTTTATTAATTTATTTATTTTAATACCCTCTAGAAAATACTTCTACTGCTTTGTAATGTAGTGGTTATGACTTTTCAACTCCTAGCACCCTTGAGAAAGACACTTGAATTGTATCTGTAAATATTCAGCAGTTTAATCTTTAATTTTTAAGCTATTTGAGCTCATTATACATTTCTTTAATTTACTTTAATATTTCATAAAAATAAACTGTGCAACTTAAACATTGCCATGATTTCTTTTAATTTATTTATTTTTTTACATCCAACAAACAGTGTGTTCCGTTCCTTGGACGAGGCTTCCGACTGGGACAGTACCGCTGCCACTGCAAAGAGGGATACTACAGTCCTACACCAACCACTGGAGACACACGTAAGGCTAATCCAGGTCTGTACCTGAAATATGTAGAACATAGTCTACACTATAAAGGTTCAATTAAAGAATCAATTTTAATAGCTCTGAGTCATTCTCCTGCTGACTAAAACCCCAATTTTTAAAATTGTTATTATACTTGTAAAGCATCTTTTTCACAGATTAAACAGTTAAATGTAAAAATTGATTGTGAATAATCAGTAATAATGTCAAACTAATGTGAAACTTTGTGTCCCATATGTGGCTTTGTGTCCTGGAGTAGTGGAGGGCAGAACTGTGAATGCAAATGGAGACCCTTCTCCCTCGCTGCCTGTGTGCCTGCCTTGCTGGCCTGGTTGCAGGAAATGTGAAAATGGTGCCCCTTGTAAGGTACAAGAAGACTGGTTCCTGCGGATGAGTGTGCTGGTCGTTCAGGGCTTCTTCATGCTATTTGTCCTCATCAGTATGTTGGTGGCCTACCAGTTTCGCACAAGCAAGGTGAGTTAAAACATTTTTTTTTTTTTTTTTATGTTAACGTTGATGGAAGTGTCTGGAGTGTAATGTAACAGCATGTATAAACATACAACTTCATCTAAAATACTGTACCTGTAGGAAGTATCCAACCCCGTTGTATTAATTAAAAAAGTCATTAGAGTATTCACCCCCATTGCTATGGCAGACCTAAATAAGCTCCGGTTCCTTCTAAATCCACTCAATAATGTAAAGGGGGTCCATAAAAAAAATGTTTCTCATTTTTTCATTAAACGCACCTGTTTCTGTTATGTCCCAAATTTAGGAAGTACATTCAAAGCAAAAATCCTACTATGAAGACCTAGGAGTTCCAGAAACATATCAAGAATAAAGTTGTGTAAAGGCACAGATCAGGAGAGAAAAAGATTTCAGTTGCATTCAATATCCTTTGGAGTGCAATCAAGTTCAGGGTATAAGGGTAGAGGGTTTAAGGCACCATTACGACACTATTTTCGAAACAAAACAACGTGCAAAATCCCGTTTGGAATTAAGAAAATTATGAAAAGATGTTGTAAAGGATTCAGTGGTATGACTCAGCGTGTCTCTGGAACTCTACAGGAGGGATGGAACACCATTCTTCCAAAAGATATTCCCTCATTTGGTGTTTTGATGCTGGTGGTAGCGAACAGTGTCCAAAATCCTGGATGAGATCACTCCCATCGGGATAGAAAGATTTCACCATTGGATAAAGGGGATCTCTCAGAATAACTTAGTAATTATTTGCAGTGACCCTTACCTCTAAGGGGACAAGTGGACCAAAACCATGCCCCCCACAGAAGAACAGACCCCCTCACTGTAGGATCTTTTTTTATTTGTCACCCATCTGTAGATTTAAAACTTAAAACTTAAAAGTGAAGCAAAAGTGAAGCAAAAACCGGATGAAAATAGATAAGAATTTTAATATTTAACAATTTCTATATCATACAATATAATTTAAAGCAATATTCTAAATAGCTATGAATATGTAACCAGATGTTTTTTTTTTTTTTTTTTTACAATTTTGTTAATGATTGTACAGTGATTTCTTCTTTTTAGGTTTATATTAGCCAAAAACATCTTTGTATTTAACCAGAAAAATAACCTTGCTGTATGTTTCACAACAGATTGTATAATTTAATGACGATTCTTCCAAATACATATTTTGTTCAGTGCATCTTTAAAAGTGAACATTAAAAAACATGGGGGTTTCTGAAGAATCTGATTTTGATGAGACAAATGCAAAAATATGCATTTGTGTGTATGATCAGTCACGCTAAACAGAATATCTACAGCGAGTCCTAAACATCAACACCTATATTTACACTGCAGTTTATGAACAGGATTGCATATGCAAATAATTGCACACATTTTTGTTTATTCATTTTTAACAGTCTTACTTAAAAAGTGATTATTGTAATAGCAGTAAGTGATAATCAAATGCTAGAATCAATACCAATAAATATAACCATAACAATGCATAATCAAATCAGCAACAGTTTTTCCTACAGTTACACATGCAGGCAGTACAATTTAATTTAATTTTACATGTTGAATGACTATGATGCAATAGGTCATTATTGGCAAATATATATGCTTTTTAACAATTCCAAAGTTCCTTTGTTTATTTCTTCACTTTTTACCTTGGATAAAGCCTAATTTATTAGTTTTTAAACATCAGTAAATCAGTCTCTTAAAGTTTCCTATATTGGGTTTATGGGTGAGAATATCATTCCTGTCGTTTCTGTAGCCCTTAGAAGTGCCTTCTATATATTATATCAGCATTATATATTTTTTGTAGAAGAATGCATTACATTTTTAAAATTTTAAAATGCTCTGTATGAATTTGATTGAAACATCTAAAGCCTAAGTAGCACAATGATTCTTGCTTTCAGAGGATAAGAGCATCAGGTCTGTTGCTGTTGGAAACCATCCTGTTTGGGTCCCTGCTTCTGTACTTCCCTGTGAGTCTGAGATTAAAACCTTCATTAAGATTACATCTATTTTTACAAGCTTTGAGATAATCTGTGTAATGTGTTTTTGTGTATTGAGGGCAATGCAAAATGTTGCATAACCTGATACTGAATAGCAATGTCACAGATTATTTATGAGCCTGAAATTACATGTTAACCGTTAAAAAATGTCAATGTTCTATTCTGATGTCTGAAAAACCCAAATCTGTATTAATGCATCAGTTTTTTTCTTAACTCTATTCTGGAATGACCATGCCCCCATTGAAGGATGTTTTTTCACTTTTGACAGCAAGCCTTCTTAGCTTAAACTGTCTTAACACTCTGGTTGGACAAGTAGTGCAGGTAATGCAATGATTATTACTATAAAACAAATTTGTATGAAAGTATGAAAGACTTTGTTTGACCTACTGATGAGTCCAAAAAAATAAAATGGTCAAAGCAGACAGTAAAGAGGAAGTGTTCTCTTACCTAGTACCGCAAGCTGAAAGAAATCAGATGATATGGTGTTATTGGTATGGATTGATGTATGGTCCAAGCAATGAATATAGAATTACACACACACACACACACACACACACACACACACACACACACACAGACACACACACAAATACATACATTATATATACAGGATATGGTCAAAATTCTAAAGGACAGAAAACTTATATTCCCACTCCACATGGTCAAAGGCCTCCTTTCCGTCGATTAAGGACAGTGACCTCCAGAGAAGGGGATTCAGAATAGATTATTAAATAAGTTACTGTAAGGGATGGACCAAAGAAGCTGGAGGACAACTGAGCAGGGTATTTTATTTACTTAAATAAAACTCAAAACTGAGTAAACTAAACAAAACAAATAAGCAAAATATTAATAAACAATACAACAACAAAAAATCTAAGTAACTAAGTAACTAAGCTAAACCTAAGCCTATGGAAGAGCAAAGACAAAACAGGACTAACACTCACTCTCCTTCATAAGAGACAAGGTAGGTACTATATTAATAGGGCTGGCGAGTACCACTATCATACAACCAGGAGACTTAAATGTCAAGTCCCCTCATTAAACCATATAAAACATCTGTTACTGGACAATATAAAGTATATTTCCTATAAAGATTTGTACTGCCATACTGATAAAAATATGTAAGACTTTAAATAGGAATCACAAGCCAAACTCGAACACAAAAACCCCTGATGCATCCGATCCTAATGCACTGGCTCTGCAGGGTAAGAACCATATTTTATTTGGTGTTTTCCAACCGGTTTCCTTTTACATCACCCACAACACCGGCAGTCCTGACACTGGTTTTGCTACGGAATGCAGAGATGGTAAATAATGTGTAACAATATTACATTTGATTAAGTTAAACAAATACAGTATGTAATGATGGTATTTTAACATTTATAAATCTAACTGTGGCACCAACAACCAAGTATGCCTTTACTTTACTGTACTTTATATGAAACAAGGTGTGTAGTGAAAAGAATGTTAACGTGCATGAATGGGAAGTAAATGAGTTAAATAAACCCAAGGGAGGTAGTCGGTAGTATCATTATAAGGGACGGACCACACTCCTTAAAATGTACTGTGAAGGGGATTTAGTAAGGGGGTGACAGAATGTGGGGACAGTAAGGAATGTATGAGGGCTGTGAATGAATGTGGTGGTGATGGTGGTGGGGGTGGTTCTGCCCTTGGGAGGAGATAAAGGGAGGGGGGGACGTGACAGGCAAGAACTCCTACCCGCTTCCCCGCATTGACGAGTCCTTGGATTTGGTAGGGGGCTCCAGCTGGTTCTCGTCGCTGGACTTGCGTAGGGAATACTAGCAGGTCGCTCTCGCTCCCAAGGTGAGACCCAATATGGCCTTCTCCGCTGGCCGGGGGCTCTAGCAGTTTAGAGTCATGCCCTTTGGACTCTGCAGTACGCCAGCCACCTTTGAGTGCCCCCTAGCCGTTGCCTTGTCTACCTCGACGATCTGCTGGTGCACGGGAAGAGTTTCTGCGAGGCAATCGACGACTTACGAATGGTCCAGCAGAAGCTCCACACCGAGAAGTGCCACCTGCTGCGCCAAGAAGTGTCCTACTTGGGCCTCCGTGTGAGCGCAGAAGGAATCACCACGGAGATGGACAAGATCGCATCTATGAGAGACTGGCAAACGTTCGTCAGCTCCGTGGGTTCACCTCCTACTACCGCCGGTTTGTGCCGTCAATAACTGAGCCGTTGTATTACTTCCTGTGCAGGACTTGAAAGACAAGAGGCAGGAGGCATTTGCCATGCTGAAGGGCGCGCTTTGTCAGGCACCAGTCCTGGTGCCACCTGACCCCTTTATCTTGGACACTGATGCCAGCGACCAGGAGATGGGAGCTGTGCTGTCCCAGATGATGATGGAAGAGGAGCGGGTCATTGCCTTCAGCCGGACCTTCAGTAAGCCAGAGCACAACTACTGTGTGACAAGGAGGGAGCTCCTGGCTGTAGTGGAGTCAGTGCACCACTTCAAGCACTAGCTCTGCAGGCTTCCCTTCACTATCCGCACCGACTACGCCGCCTTACAGTGGCTGATGTAATTTCAGGAGCTGGAGGGCCGGGTGGCCTGCTGGATTGAGCAGCTGCAAGCAAACCAATACACTGTCCAACACCGCGCTG
This sequence comes from Hiodon alosoides, assembly GCA_025775065.1. Taxonomy (NCBI): domain Eukaryota; kingdom Metazoa; phylum Chordata; class Actinopteri; order Hiodontiformes; family Hiodontidae; genus Hiodon; species Hiodon alosoides. The sequence continues at coordinate 2,077 of JAOYSI010022048.1, read as the reverse complement.
GGGAGAGGCACCACAATGCTGACGCGCTGTCAGTGGCTGTGGGTACTGCGACCGCCGTGAAGGGAGACGGCACTGCAGTCTGTGAAGGGCGTAACCTGTCAGACCTTGTCGCCTGTGAGCATCGGAGACTAAAGGGCCCATCAAGACGAGGATCCGGACTTGAGCCTTGTGATCCCGTGGGTAGAGGAACATCCCAGACGCACCCGTGGGGTGTGAGTTCGGCAGGAGACTCCAGGATCGCCTGGAGGCAGTGCATGCCTACACCGCCGACATCTTCTGGCAGCAGTGATCCTGCAGAAGTGGAACTATGAGACCCGGAGTGGGGGGTGGCCCTTCGACACTGGGGACCTAATTTGGGTGTTCAGCCCAAAGCGAAGGAAGGGGCTCTGCTCCAAGTTGGAGAGTACACTGCGTTCCAAATTATAATGCTTCCATGGTACAAATAGAAGAACCGTGCCTTCCATAGCAAAATCATCTTCCTGCATGACAATGCACCATCTCATGCTGCAAAAAATACCTCTGTGCCATTGGATGCTATGGGCATAAAAGGAGAGAAACTCATGGTGTGGCCCCCATCCTCCCCTGACCTCAACCCTATTGAGAACCATTGGAGCATCCTCAAGCAAAAGATCTATGAGGGTGGGAGGCAGTTCGCAAAACAGCAGCTCTGGGAGGCTATTCTGAAATCCTGCAAAGAAATTCAAGCATAAACTCTCCATAAACTCACAAGTTCAATGGATGCAATAAAAGTGAAGGTGATATCAAAAAAGGGGTCCTATGTTAACAAGTAACTTGCCCTGTTAAGATGTGTTTGATTGAAATAGCTTTTGATTTCAGTAAATATGACCTCCTAATGCTGCAAGTTCAACAAATGACCATTTTCAGTTCTTTACAACCTATAAAATGTTTTGCAACTCTATTGTGCATAATAATTTGGAACAGTGCATTTTGAGTTTTTTTATTTTTGAAAAAAAATACAGTTTTCATTGGGTGGTTTGTTCAGTGAAATTCGACTTATACCCTAACAGTTGATGACTTGAAAATTATACTGACTGTCATTTGCATCGACCATTTGCACTTTGAGTGCTGCATGTTCTCCAGTTCCTGAGTCTGCATTAGAACCCTGGTCTCCTTATCCTGGGCCTTAGCTTAGTCCCATTCTGCTGTATACTGAACTTATCCTCTGCCAGCCTCTAGTCAAACTCGTTTTGCTTTTTATCGAGCCTTGCCCACATCTTCCAGTCGATGCTCTTGGCATGTGCCAGGAACTGTTGCTCCTTTACATTCAGAACAGCCACCATCTCCTTGTGGTGCGTTTCCTGGCTACGGGCTGTGCCACGTCCGGTTCAATCTGCTCCTGTTCCTGGGCCTGGAGCTGCTTCAACTTATCTAGGGGAGCATCCAGTTCTTGCAGCACTTTCATCTTCTGCCTCACCTGGGTCTATGCGTCTATTCATCCCAGGAAACTTATTATCCTGTCAGTGTGGAATTGCTGTCTGTGTAATTCCTTTCTTCTCTGTTGTGCATTGGCTGAGGCACCTAGCTTCGGCCCTCTGCAGCAACCTTAGCATGGGTCAGGAAATCTAGAAGGTCCTCTTGAAAACAGGACATCCCCAGGTCAGCTTTCCAGAGAGCATTGTACTCTTCTGGTCAATAATAATATTAATAAAAATATTTTATTCTTGGGCAGAGGTGCAATGGGGACAAGACAAAACCAGGCTAAAAAAAACAGCCAAAATAGGTTTTCATTGAAAACAGGGTAAAGCAGGTTCTCCTTCAAAAAAAGAAGCCAAAATAATCCAAAATCCTACAACACTCACTCTCTATAAAAATCCTAGTTCACCACAAACAAGCTCCAACCCTTCAATGATTTTCCCTCAGGTACAGGTCCTGACTAAACAAACCAGCAGCCTTTTATACGGTGGCTGAACCAGCTGTACCAATTACAAGGGTGTGGACAGTTGGCAATCAGCAAAAGGCATGGAATGTCAGGCTGGCCTGAAGAACAAAAAAATAAGTTAAATAATGTCTTTACACTAGCAAATATATATATATATATATATATATATATATATAT